>JBCFYV010000003.1:74031022-74100943 GCA_039000515.1 Timema cristinae
CGTTCCCCAATTTGGGGCGTTGCTCTTGCTTCCCCAAAGGGAGGTTCCCAACTTGTCCAGTTCAAGACAGTCTTAAAACGCTGGAGGGACAAGAAACAGGATCATATGACACTACTTGCAGTTAATGTCCTATTTACATAGGAAGAGCTAGAGAAATCAATGAATCTACTTTCACATATTCATTGTCTAGTCATGTGATCTGTAAGTGTCCCTTCATTAATACAAATAGAATTTTTTTTTTTTTTTAATTTTCGTACTTGTTTGGCTTAAACGCATTATATTAATTATGTTTATTAGAATAAGGTAAAATTTTAGAGGAACACTATGTATAATAATTATAATAATAATAATAATAATAATAAGCTTCGTTGCCGTTGACGGTCCAAAGCATAATGCTTGCGATAGAACGACTGCCTTGGGTGTTCGAGGGATATTTTTTATTAATAGTCCACTCTTCCCACAAAAATGAGGGTACATTTCTTGTAAATTCAACCTTCCCATCCCTAACCTATGAAAGGTGGACGTGACTCACCTTGGCTACGTACATCCCTAACCTATGAAAGTGGAGGAGACTCACTTGGCTATGTACATCCCTAACCAATGAAAAGTGGAGGAGACTCACCTTGTAGTACACCCTACCTATGAAGTGAGGAGACTACCTTGGCTAATAATCCTAACTATGAAAAGTGGAGGAGACTCACCTTGGCTACGTACATCCCTAACCTATGAAAAGTGGAGGAGACTCACCTTGGCTATGTACATCCCTAACCTATGAAAAGTGGAGGAGACTCACCTTGGCTATGTACATCCCTAACCTATGAAAGTTGGAGGCGACTCACCTTGGCTACGTACATCCCTAACCTATGAAAAGTGGAGGAGACTCACCTTGACTATGTACATCCCTAACCTATGAAAAGTGGAGGAGACTCACCTTGGCTATGTACATCCCTAACCTATGAAAAGTGGAGGAGACTCACCTTGGCTATGTACATCCCTAACCTATGAAAAGTGAGGAGACTCACCTTGGCTACGTACATCCCTAACCTATGAAAAGTGGAGGAGACTCACCTTGGCTACGTACATCCCTAACCTATGAAAGTTGGAGGCGACTCACCTTGGCTACGTACATCCCTAACCTATGAAAAGTGGAGGAGACTCACCTTGGCTATGTACATCCCTAACCTATGAAAGTTGGAGGCGACTCACCTTGGCTATGTACATCCCGATGATGCCGGTGCTGCAGCCCAGTTCTACGACCCCAGTCTCATCCGTGAGTTCCATCGCCTCGGCAATCGTCTCACACAGGAGGTTCACACCAATGGGGTTCGACCAGAAGTATGTCTTGTTGAAGATTTGAACGCGCAAACCAGCTGCCATTTCTTCCAAATACTCAGTACCATACATGTGTTTCACCAGAGCACGCGTGTGTCTAAAATAACATTAAATAACCTTTACATCTTACTTTTGTACATGATTAAGTTAAAGTTATTGTATTCACATTTTTTTGCTGTAGTGTAAGAGTTGTTCAAGGCGTTTGCTGGAATTTCAAATGTTTCTAACGACTGGAAGAATGCCAGTATGTTATGGATGCATATTTAACAAATGCAATCATGGCGGTGTATGAGGGAATGAAAAAAGCGTTTATTAAGGTGGATGGAGCTTTGAGTGAGTGGAGTGACAGTGAACAGGGTGTGTTAAGTCTCCATGGTTGTTTAATGTATTCATGGATAAGTGTGCGGTATGTGGGATGCTCGGTGAACAAATGGACAGTGTGAATGTGAGAGTGCTGTTATAAGCAGATGATTAATGATTGAGAATGAAAGTTACTTTCATGATACATTAAATCACTTGAAAGTGGTGACAAGCAGAATGAATTTTCGTATGAATGTCTCCAAAAGAAAACTGGCAAGAGTTTGTGTATCTGGATAGAGTTTTCTGTAAAAATAGTAAGATAGGTGTTGAAATCGACAAACAGGTGAATGCATCTCGGAGAGTAGTTGGATGTGGCTGGATTATTGTTAAGAAAAAGGTTATATCAAAAGAAGCAACGATGGTAGTGTATAAAAACGTGTTAAGCAGACATTGTTTTAAAGGGAATTCAATAGGTCAATGGGAAAGAAGCATGTTAAGAGGATTAGTGTGGATCCAGGACGAAGCAAATATATGAAGGTAGAGTGTGTGGATCAAAAGGAAGAGGTAGGCTATGTAAGACATAGTTAAATGTTGTAGACAAATTTGTAAAAAAGAGAAATATCAAGAGGGTTAAGAATAAAAGAGCACGGATGGCTTGGTAACATGACTCTTGTATTGGATTGTGAGCTGCTGTGATATATCAGTAAGGATAAGTTTATTTTAACCTCATCTATTAGCTCATATAGGAATCAGTTTAAAGAAGAGAATTATTTTGTTTTGTCAAAGTGGGAACATTTTATTTTATTTCTTTAACACATTTAATGTAAGTTAAACTAAATTTGAATGAATAGTTTGATGACACTTGTGATGTGATTACTAAGCTATATAATAATAATAATTTAATATAAGAAATGTTAGAAAAACCAAGCATTTATACTCATTTAAAACATGTTTTTTTATTGTTCAAAAAATAAATTCACAGCTTTGTTCGTTTTACAGAACATATGCATTCACATAAGTGGAATTTATTTTTACAACGTCAATCTGTTTATGTTACTTTAACCGTTTTTACTTTGATACTTAGCAAATATTTCAAAAGTCTAAATGTGATACTTCCAGACCCAGGTTCAAAATTAGACCTAAATTGAACTTTTTAAGTGGTCACAAGTATTTGGCATACATTCCTGGTATCACAATAACTATTGGTAAACTTACCTTACCATCATATCATCCAACATAGAAGGTTTTACAAAACAAGTTTTGGTTCTGATTACACATTTATAAAAAGTGCATGTTTATATATTTTTTAAATGGATTAAGTTACTCATAAATTTAGGAAGTATCAAGCAACATCATCTAATAACTTTTAATCACCCAAATTACTCATATTGTTATCAAATAAAAAATTCCCAAATCTAACAAAATTCCGTGTCTTAAACACCCACAAAGAAGTCAAAATAAATATATCTGTGCAGGTGTGCATAATTAAAGTGTCAAATATATCCCCCACATTGGTACACCTGACTTTAAACTGAGATATTGTAGGAGATTGACTCCGTCTATCCCAGATATCATGCACAGGCCGGGAGGTGGGGGAACCTACTGGTAAGAGGCCTTCATGTGGATAGAGACGATGTTGCAGTCGCTGCCTGCACCGCCCTCCCCAAAGTACTCCTCAAAGCGTGGCTTGAAGATGTCAAATTCTTTGTTGGCCTCTTCCTCGCCCTTGGTCCGAACCGTCACCAGGAGCATTATCTCTCCGGCGTAGTTTGAGCGGACCACCAGCGACAGCCAAAAACCGCTTTTATCCTGGTGGTTGTACAGTTCTTTGCCTGACGACAGCATGAAATGCTTCATGACCTGCGCAACAAGTCGAGCTGGCGTTAAAAGGGAGTGTGTGTGCTCGACAACGCACGGGCGAGGGCCGCACGTGAAGAGGTCGACCAGTTGACCCTCATTAGTACACCCATGGAAAGTGTCCAGGCATGATATACTTAGACACTTTCCCTCAAAATATACGACGAGCAGAAAAACTTTGTTTTTCTCTGAAAAGAAACAAATTGGTTTAAATCACATGAATGGGTCATGTTCTTACCAAGAGTTCATAACTCAGCAGCTGGGTGGATGTTAACACTCCCTTCACACTTAGTGGCTATGGCAAGTATTGTACTTTGCCACAAACCTTCACACACTCGAGGAGGGGAAATATTGTGACCTTGCGTACCCACTTCCCCAGAGTTCATCACAACATTATGTTTGTCGTGACATAATAGCTAATATCAGGGCTCTGCGAGTAGTCGGCTTCGAGGCGAGCTCTACACCAAAACTCATGATCGAGATGGAAAGTTTTGTAGGGTCATCATTTTCGAGCTTCCTCTTGATGTACATACAAATTATTATTTTTAACTCAAATGGTAAGAATAGGTTATTTAATTAAGATAATATCAGCCGTTTCAGTTATAAAAATTTAACATTGAAATATGTATTGAATGTTTTCAAACTTTAGATACTTAAAACTTGTTTTAATATGTTATACTACAAAAGTACAAATAATTAATATTAGTTATAGATTTATGTTAGTAAACCTGTGTAAAGTCAGTGTTGAATAAGATTACAGTAAATATTTTAGCAAATTTAAACCATGCACAATTATTACCTTAAGGATTAAAATTTACTGAAAATTGAAACATTTCAAACAGCTAAATGCTTATTTATGATTCATACTATTTGCTGGTAACTGAAGCTATGGAGGCTTATTTTGGGAAATATTAACTCATTCAAAATGTCTGAAATGTTTTTGGCAAATGTAATTGTAATTTCTTTAAAGATATGAGAGTTGAAACCATATTGATTTTTTCTATTATATTTTTAATTTGAGTGTTGTAGTTATTTTTAAATAGTGTTTTCAAAAGTGTTATCTATAATTTAAAAATCAATATTTTGATTATTTTTTCTCAAGAAATATTTATTAATTTTAAATATGATTGTCATTCTTATTTTAAGAACATGGTTTTCACACATTTTAAAAATCTCCCATTTTAAAGATGTTATTTAAATTTTAAATAAAACAAATATTAATTTCAACATTTAAAAATAATAAGTATACGCAAGTTTTTCGAAGTACTTGGCATGAATGAAAAAACCCTAGCTCGCAGATTCCTAGCTGTGAAAGTTAAGATTAATTGTTACTCTCTAAGAGACATTACTCTACTAGTCATAATTTGTTTGTGTTTCAAGGTTATACTAGGAATGAAAACCCCTCTCTCCTCATGTCTACATTCATAGCTCAACATTGTCAGAGTGTATGAATGAGAAACCGCTCTGCTTGATAAGTCTCTCACACCGTGTAACAACAGGCGACACTGAAATCACCCTGAAACACATTTCTTCCTGAATCCGGCTATAAGAAGAGAGTTTGTGGTTCCAGGTTTGTGTTTCGCTAAACCGTGTAACTAGGGCAGTGGTGTCCAACCTTTTGCAGGATTCAACCCCAAAATTACACAACGGGGAAAGGAAAAATTGAGATAAAATGTACCCTTATTTGATGGAGGATGGATTTGATCATTGCAAATTGCTTATATAACGATTATATGAACATCTAAATAAGATGTGAAAAAGGAAAAACAATCCCGAAGGGTTGTTACGCTAGCAGCGCTACAAGAGGCTGCCACAGTAAACAACACGACACTGTCTTAGTGGGATTGCCAAACGGAACATAAGCATTAAGCAATATTTATTTATTCAGCACTGTGTCATACTACCCGTTCAAGTTATATGCTTAAGAACCAATTATGCTAATGGATTAGGAATTGGGAAGGTTGAATTTAGAGGATGTGAACCCAAATTTGCGTGGAAGGAGAGTGAAAAACCATTTTTTTTAAACACCCCATTTCACCTGACCGAGATTCAAACCACAATTTTCCCCACCCTCGGCAGTCTGGCTCAACACGACCAGCGGGTTAGCCTACTATGCCGCTGAGGCAGGTCCTAAGCAATAACATGACAGATGTTTTATAGTTTCAACCCTTGACATTAATTTTATATTTGAATTTTACATCTTGAAATCTGTGTAAAATGAAAACACGTCACAACAGCCAGGTTGGAAACCACTAAGCTACAGTATTACAACATTTATATCTTATGTTTACTGGAGGTGTGGATTTAAGAATCTTGCACACAATAAATATTAAGTTTTGCCCAACACATGTGGAATATGTCGTTATATGAGGTAGACTAAGAAAGAGGTGGGCTTAGCAGATAACGAAAGTGTGCAAATGAGAAGAGGGATGGAAGCAAATATAGGACGTAAATAAAAAGTGTGAACAGTAAAAATAAAAATATTATAAAAAAGGGCTATGTTTGATTCATAAAAGATCCCCAACACTCAAAGGATGTGTTGAGTACATTTCAATTTGCCAGAAACAAAATGACAAACCATCCTTTTTATGAATGGATGAGGTTCTTTAACTTGGATTTAGAATCTAAGATTCAAAGTAAAAAAAAAAGATGACTAGAAATAAAAATTGATCAACCCTATTGAAGAGTTATTATTTCTTTCGTCACCATTTAAAAAAAATTACGTGACAGACATATTTTAATTGCATATGTTACTCTACTAGGTTTGGAACTTCTAGCATGGATGTTTGTGTAATAAAAAAAAAACCATTGCCAACCAAAGAATCAAGATGGAGTTACAGACTAAATTTTAAAATATATAGAAATTATGAGAAATTAAATATGATACAATATGCAGTAGTCCTGACTCCGCAGTGGTCACACAATTATGTCCTGTGAGAACTACTTTGGAAATTATCTGTGTTCTCAAATAAAGTAGGCTAGTTAGATTGGAAAATTTGAAGACTTCGGGACAAATATACCTAAGAAACTTGGGGGGAAAAAAATTGTGAATGAACATGGTGATAAGTGATCAGAGAAAAAAAACCAGAAGAGAGTGAGAGAAATGAGGTTAAGTGCTAGGAGATAGGAAAATAACGAAAAAGTGTGAGTTTGAAAATGTTGAAGCATATTTTTGTGTTGCACATTATCCTAGCTTGTGGTTTTCTAAGTTTGTCTAAATCCTGTTAACCTCGAATAATTGGGACTATGTCGTGGTAACAAAACTGACAAGTTAAAACTACTGACTATTAATTAAATCTCAAGTAAAAATAAGAGATGGGTCGAATCATATAGTTCTCGAATCCATATATTAAATTTTCTTTTGATTCTCAAATATAAATACTTGAATCATTAAAAGAATATTATATTTAAGTGAAAATATTTCAAATACAGCCTAAAAAAGGTTGTGACTTTATGCCACTGACTGTTTGTCATGTCTGTTATATCACAAATGAAGAGAAAACTCTTAATTTATACAATTTTGTACGTATTGTGATGTTATTTTCCCAAATACACAGGTCTATCTATGTAATTCCTTTTACCAATTGTTTAAAATTGTTATATCAGGTCATCTTCATAATTGCATTTGAGAAACTTTTTATTTATTTATTTACAATTTAATAAATTGGATTTGAGCATAACACGTGTACAAACTAGTTATAGATTCAAGCTCCCAAAGAGCTGGTAAACAGAAGGTGATTAATATAACAAGCAAGGTGAGCTTGCGATCTGAAATTAAAAACATGTTATGGAAATCGGAGATCTTACTTTTTCTAATATAAAGTGCTTTTAGTGTGTCCACATTATAGAACAAAACATTTTACAACTCAAAGCCAAAAGGAATTATGTAATTTTTTTCTGCCGTCCATGTGAAGCAGTGAAGATTCAGAAGAGTCCACTAGAATTATCCACAATCCTCTCATCCTAGTGGCTTAGAATCCAGCTCGATTACTTACCTTAAGTTGGCTGGAAAAAAACTCTTAAAGCTAACATTAAAAACAGAAGAATGGTGATTAGGGGCGTGTCAAGTCTTGTTTTCAATCCAAAGCAAAATATGAAATGAATTATATAAAATATCTTTGAGAGGCCTGCTAGCTCAAATTTTTCTTTGAGTCAAATCTTGAGTGAGTTTCTTTTGAAGCCCCAGAGTAGCGAGCAAAGACAAGCTTGGGTTGAATAAATATGTGATTTAAAACATAATTATGTAAATGAAAAACAAGTAAATAATATTAAAAACAAAATGAATTAAGACTTGTATATTTAGTAAAATAATTTTAAAAACTAAAATTTACTTACATTTATTTGATTTAAAAAAAATTAAGTCATAATAAATTATATGATTAATTTTAAATTTACTGTAGTAACTGAAAAATTAATCATGTTCCAATATAATGTTCCAAAGAAAGATTATTAAAAAAAGCATTGTTGAAAATATGGCGTGTCCCACTCCCCACCGAAGCCGGCACGTGGTACATTTTTGTATAAAGGTGTAGTTGATACCATCTTGCACTTATTTATGTTCCAAAATCACTACAGTGAGATACTTTAATTATCAGGGTTTGAATCTTTATCAGGTTTTTCCGATATGGTTTTCCTCCCTCTCTCTCCATCTATAGATATATATGCAACTGATGGTACAATTCATTTAAATATAGCCTTCCTAATCCCTAAGGCCATGGTGTAAGGGTATAACATGAATAGATAGTAAGACGAGGTGATAAAAAAAAGAAAGATATATTTATTCAAACCACATTCTGGGGAATTATGAACAGTTCTCTCTCAAGATACTCGAATTAAAAAACTTTTAAAAAACTTGAGCGCACAAACCCCTAATTGAAATATTTTTAAAGATGAATCTCCATAGTTGTCAAAACCAGAATTTATTTTTGAATGGAGCCTGAACAATATTCTGAAGTGTCCCACACCCCTAAACTGAAACGAGGACAGAGACATGCACATTTTAATAACTACAAAGTCTCATTTTACGAAACAAGATTTGTTCACTTGACCAGGATTCAAAATGGTATTTTCTCACAGGTGATGATTTGACATTGGGTAAACTTGAGATAGGGGTGCTTAAATATTTCAGTCACTCTCGAGCTCCATATTAGATGTATTACAATATTTTCCAACACTTTGCTAAGAATCACAATAAAGACACAACCATTATAGATGGGTTGAACCCACTATATTACGAATCCTAATGCAGTATACATATAAAATAATAAAATATATAAATAGCATAATAGAATATATAAATAGTAACTAAATGTTAACAATCTTTCTTATAAGCTATTCATTATAACATTTAGTGAAGTGTTAAATTACTGGTCTGGGAACAGGTTGTTAAGTTTAAACTATCAATATAATTGGTTCTGAAACACCGATCAGGTGTATTAGAGCTATAAAACAGATTTCACTTGAAAAATTGAGATTTCTTTTTGAAGATGTGCATCTTATTGGATAAAATTATACTTTACATCTTAAAATAATAAATTTACCTATCACAAAATGTAATTTCATTATTTTAGATTATCTTCTTCCAGAAATAATCTGGAATCTTAATTTTGAATCAAAGCTAAAGAGAAGAAGATGAACTGATGGTGATAGTGAATATAAGGGTGTAGAAACAGTTAAACCTAACTTAAGTCTAACTAACCAAACCCTAGTGACCCATGGTACCAGCCGGCAATCGAACCCAGGACCCCGATGCTCGTAGCCAGGTGCACTGACCATTATACCACAGGTCAAGGTGTTGGTCAACATTGTTATTCTATTGTGTCGAGAATTTAGTGTATTGTCTGCTTATTTTGTAATCCGACTCATGGCCGATCACCTCCTGGCATTGATTAATGTAAACTAAGACAGTGTAGACACATTGTACAACAATGTAAAGTGATGGTGAAGGAAGCCAAACTAAAAGGATAGTTAGGATGAGCTTAGATAGGAACAAATACACTTCTTTCTTCTTATCCTTTCTAACAGTTACAACTTTCTTCACAAAAACATAAAATTTAAAATCCTATTAATAAGATATGGAAAAACTATCCACATTATTAAGTTGGAAGGGATTAGAGTGTATTTGTTCCTTCAATCAAGGGAAAATGACAGGCTGGAGACGGGAATCGAACCTGGGACATTTGGCTTTGCACGCCAATGTTCGTATCTATGCTCATATTTCATTGATCCTGAGGATAACCATCCCATACCAGATTGTGATACACATGAATTAATGGATTTGTTTACATTCCAACAAGATTAATTTCCAGGGTTAGTCTGTCTATATTCTGAGGAAGCTTATTTTCGATCCAATATGGTAAATAGTATGTCTAATTTCGAGCTCTTATTTTTTACAAAAGAAGTAGAAATTGTTAAGTTATGATGATATCAAACTCGTACACTATAAACTGTTAAAACTACAAAATTAAATTATAAATAGCGTACATTTCAACTATCACTATTTTATCAATTATATTTAAAATACACAAGTTATATTTTAAGTTTTTCAAACAAACAATAAGACAATCTAAAGCAAGCCCCATCCAAAATATCAAAAGGAACTTTAGTACTCTATAATCTATACATGTACCTTAATGAACATAATTTAATTTTTTTACTTTAAAAGGAAGTTTTCTAAGTCTTGTGATCGGGTTTCAATTAGGGATGAACAGGAATTACTTTTTTATTTTGGAACAGGATGGGAAATGAGTCAAAATATCAGGATTCGGGACAGGAAATTTTAAAATTACTCTTAAGAATAATCTTAGATTTAAAATATATGGATTTCTAAACTAATATGATAAGACTTGTTAAAGCTATAATATTAAAACCAACTTCGATGGCTGCATGGTCTAAGGCATAGACTAGACTTCCGATGACGGGGATATTTAGTTTGATCCTGGCCGGGTGTACTAAGGGTGGTTATTCCTAAATGGTTTCCACTCTATCCATGTAAATACAGGCACACCTCTATATTCAATCTTCCTCATTCCTAACACACTAGAGTAATTAGTGCCAGAACGAGTAATAAGACACAGTGCTAAAATAAAAACAATAAAACCATAAATAAATAAAAGTGTATGCGAATAGAATTTTTTATCAAATCAAAAAAAAAACTTTGAATGACTGTCAAAGAATACAATTAATAAAATAGTTGATTTTATTACATTTTTGATGGAAATTATTTTTATTAATCAATTTCGTTTGAAAATGGTGTTTTGTATTTAATTATTTGCATAGTGCAAAAAAATACTAGATAACAATGTTTAGCACCTCTTCAAATTGCACTAAGTATGACACTGCAAAATATTATCTGGGTTTGAAACCTCTTAAAAATACCTTTCTTAAATGTTCTCTCTAGGTTTGACACCCCCTATACTCTACTCCTTGTCTGGCTCACCAACAACAAACATGGTTGACCTTGGCAACCTACTTCCTCCCCCCTTCACTTGCTGAACCTTACAAATAACTGTTGATAGAGAGAGACAGAGCACAATGTCACATGCCTCCTCAACTTGCTTGTCCCTCCGCACCCCAGACAACAAGTTTGATAAATAACAAGGAAGAAGACTGTCTACAGATGTACAGTGATGAGTCAGCAGTAACAGCTAGAACACCAGCGCCCCTAGTTTTATTTTCTGGAGCCCTATGTTTTGTCCCCCACCCCTGTAAAAATTTCAATTATTGAATAAAAATAAAATATTTTTTGTCAGAGAAGCTTTGTAATGTTGCAGCTGGAATTAGTTACGTGTTCTAACCACAATATTTTAATATATTTAAGTGATAAGGCAGTTTTTTCAATCTCACCTCCACTACTTTACGAACATGCGGGGAGCGCACAACCCTTGATGTCACATTGCTACCAAATGCTCGATAGCCCAAGTCCGCTTGTCCTGTAGCATCATCAACACCTAAAAACAAAGGTAATTTGGTTAATTAAATGTATATTATAAAGAGAGGAAACATGGAACCAGATGACTATTTAAAATTAAACATTGAAAAGAGGAGAGAAAGGAATAGCCGAGAAAAGTGTAGGTCTCACAGAAGCTCCACTAAACTCTTGACAAATGGTGCATTTAAAAAGTTTGGTTAAACCCTTACCGCTGAATGTCTGGTATCTGTCAGACAACGTCTCTGTCAGCGGACAAGGTCGTAGTTTTTCCATCTTCCAAAGAAAGCCCTCGGTCCGATCCTTCATTACAACGGTAATCTCACGCTCAAGGACCTGGCTCAAAGTGCGTAAAGAGTTGGTTGTAACTTGTTCCTTCCATTCAATCTGCATACAAAATAGAGATGTAATTACTAAAAACCATAGTTCCCGTGGATTAGTTATGTGACACGTAGTTATCGGGCCACTGACCTGTTTCAGATATTCCTCCTCAGATGTGGGCCCCCCGTCCTGCAGAGCGTCTTGTAAGAGGATCATGGGGTCAGTCTGCTCACTCCCCTCGATCGAGCCCCCAGCGATAATCTCACCATCAGGAGTCTGCACACATCAATTACTAGATTAATATACCTACTGTACATGTATAAAATACATACGGCTACTGTCCTAGAGGTGGACTAGATCCTGAACCCTCGAGAACATGTCAGACATGCCCCAAGATCAGGCAGGATTGACCCTTTCCCCATCAAGTTTCTAGTGGTAAATAAATCCTTAATGATCTATGTTCACAGTTGATCTCTTTTGTAAACAATCATCTTATTTCCTTATCATGTATTTACCTTGTACTAGTAATCGTTACCTCTACATATTAGAGTGAAGGGGAAGCAACAATTCAAGACACGCATCCGTGCGCGTCACATCCCCTCTTGTGTATTTATGTCATAATAGCTACATTGTCATTTCAATTATATATTTGTGCTTATGTAGTCTTAAGCTTGCATCAAGTAATTTCATATAATATTTGGGTAACCAATCAGTAATGTGAAGTTGGGTCGAATACACTATTTTACGAATCCAAATGTCCAATTTACCTATCAAATCCCTAATTTGAATCTTAATCAACATTCGTAACTTGAGGTAGTAACAATTTAAAAGGTTTCATGAAAATCTGAGGAGGCCGGTGTCATTTTATCGAATTTAGCTGGGTGATTTGCTATGGAATAAATGATCCACTGAACAAAAATATTTGAAAAGATACTAGAGGGGGGGGGGGGGGGGAGAAAGAAAATAGAATACAAATAATGAGAGGAACAGGGCATTGACATAATGAAATGTTTCTAATTTTCTACAATTTTATCAAATTTATTTAATGACATATCAGACCTAGTTTCTTACTATTTAATGCATCAGGAATTTACAAAGCCGAATACTTGAGTACAAACACTAAATATTAGCTCTGCATGCTCCAAGGTATGTAAACTCTCACAATAGACCGGACTGCCGATGACGTGAAGATAACAATTCGATTCCTGATATGGTGTAATAAGATAGCTTTTATAATAAGGGCTTTCTATTCTGCCTCCATACAAATGTGGGTACACTCCCTCTATATTCAACCTTCCTCACCTGTAATACCGCAGCGTAATAAGTACATATGGTTACAGCCCACATAGGTTGTAATATACGGTGACAAAAAAACACACTAATTGTGTTTGGAGATTGAAGCACTAACCTCTATTTGAAGCTTTAGTCCTAGAGGTGAATCGGACAATATCTTTATAGCTTCGTCGAGATGTTCCTTTGTGCTGAAACTGATTCCGACATAAACACTGTTCCTAGGAGCCGGCACAAACTTCACGAGGCCCATTCCAATCACATTCTGGATCAGCAGCCGCAAATCCTACAACAAACAAATAACTAGGGTAAAACATACCAGTAAGATAGTTATGACAGTGTGCTAAAATAATATTCTTAACCTAAAAAGGGTTTATTTGATGTTTTACAGTGTTTCATGTTCTCAAGGTTTAAAATAATATATTATGTTACCATTCGCAACATCCACTGCAAATTATACCAATATTTCAATGCTTTCCAGTAGATGACCACCCTGATCAATAAATGGATACCAGATGGTCGATAATTGGTTTTATAATTATAAAACATATCTTGTTCTTCATAATGCTATAGTTTATTTTCTCCATATTAAAACATGCTAAAGTATTGTTGTTGGAAATATAATTATAAAGAAAAGGGGAACCAGGCCTACTTTGAAGTCTATCTAAGTGGCCAATATTACAATACATGCCATATTTTCATAATTTTCCTAAGTGCCTTCATTTTGTCATAACCTGCCTTATTTTGACTCGCAAATAAACCTACGTGAAATTACATTTGAAATGTATAAAATTGTGATAGCCTACGTTAAGTTTTAACTTAGGTCCTAACTTAGTTAATAATTATTTTATTTTTCAGAAACTGTTCTATATTGATGAAAATGGCAGAAAATCTTGAAGACAAGACATTTTTTAAAATATTTTGAAGACGAGTTAAATGAAGCGATGAAATTTATGATAGATGGAGGAAAAATAAGAGAAGCAGGAAGAAAGTTTAATGTGCCCCAATCCAGATTATTAAACAAGATGAATAATTATAATGTGCCCCAATCCAGATTATTAAACAAGATTGAGTACCTGTTACTAGAAAGATAGGACCCCCAACTGGAATGTCTATCCAACACTGGCACAGTGACAAAGAAAATACTCTAATGATCCTGACAATATTTAATAGTGATGAGTCAGGTTTTCTAACTGGTTAGTTCTTAGTCCTAAAGGTATGAAGTAAAAAGTGGTTCTGAAAAAGAATGTATAGCTGTATTACTCACTATAAATGCAACAGGCAGTATATTTCCTCCAATGATTGTATAGTCTAATGAGCATATAATGGCAAACATAGTTTGTAATCTGAACCCGATTGGATAGTTGGAAGGTCAACATCAGGGTGGATGACCGGACAGACTTTTTATGGATACAAGTGTAACACTTTTCTTCCTTTGATGAAAAAAAGAATATAACATTTCCTGTCTTATTCTTAATCAATGGACATCAGTCTCATTTGACTTAAGTTTCTAAATTTTGTGCTAACAACAATACTAGAATACATGCATTGTTGCCTAATTTTACGCATATATTACAACCAGCAAATGTATCTGTCTTTAGGTCATTAAAAAATAATTGGAAAACTGTTGTATTTGATTGGAAGAAACAAACCAACAGGGCATTGACTAGATTATTAGATACAGCTATATCATTTCACGGCCATATATTATGATCAACATAATCTGAAAAATTGTCAAAACGAAAGGAAAATTAAAGGGTCCCACATGCAGAAACGTCTAAAAAATGGCTGTCATACTGGGAAGACAAAGGAACAGAAAGATACAGCTGCCAAGAAGAAAACTAAAGTGTTAATCGAACACATGAGAACCTCCGGTGAAACTGAAAACAAGGAAGAATGGATAGATAGCGGGGAAAGTCTTCTTAGTTTCTCAGACTTACAATCAACCACAAACAATGTTACAGAAAGGTGTTTAAAAAATGGTGATTTTGTTTTGGTATCGTTCCCTGAAAAAAAGTCTAATCACAAGTATGTTTATATTGTGTAGGATATTTTTAATTGTGAAACTGAAGTTATGTATTTAATTTCTATTTATTGTGGTTGACTATTATTTAGGACAAATGATGAAGATGTTAGTGTAGTTTAGAATCATCAAATTTTGGAAAAACTTGAGACACCAGAAATATTTAACAAATGGAGATAGAATTAAATATAAATTTTCAAGGCTAACTAATCTATCATAAATAGCCTATAACAAAATGTAGCCAAACAGTAAACACTAACTGAGCAGTGAGGCCTAATTGCATATATGTTTCTTTGTTAATATTAAGTAAAATTGTTTACCGTAAAGAGAGTAGGCCTAACTTTTTTTATGTTCTCTTTCTATTGCGTTGTTGCGTTGCATTTACAAAGTTATATAACCTATAATGTTATAAGTATTCATAAAGCTTAAATAAAACTATAGGTACTCTAGAATGTTCAAATTATATTTTGACATTTAATTTGAGGTATTTCAGCCTTTAAACCTAACTGGGTCTAAAATAGGCAGGAAAATGTCACAAGTCAAACAAATGGTAGGTATGTGTCTGGTCATTTACTGGAAATCAGTCAACTACTAGACGATTATGATCAAAAATATAAATTATTTTTTATTTACTACAGTATTGAATTAATCAATTTTTACATAAAGGGGTGCCTTTAGAAATAAATAAGCTACAATTTTTTTGCGCAGTGTCAATTGTTATCGATTATATTGTGTTCTAAAAATAATTTTCCCCTTAAATGTGCAACTACTGGTAGGTTTACAACATGTAACTAAAGATGGGATGGAAGAAAACACCAGTTGGGGTCCGTATTTTTATGGCAAAAATTATTTTAGGACACGATAAATAAAATACCTATCTAGTAATACTTATTCTTAGGCCCTAGGAACTCAAAAGTTCATTTCTGCATTTACAACAGTACCCCGCCTATCTCTATGGTGAGCAAGTTCTATCCAGTCCACAAAAACTATTAGCCTGACCTAGGGTGTACATAGCCCATCATGGCAACTACCGTATTGGCCCAAAAATAGGCCGCATCTAAATTTTCAACCACTTTCAGAGAGAAAAAAATAATATTCCCACTTACATATGATCATGTGTATTAAATCTTTTGAAAGGAAAAAAATATTTACCGGTAGGTGCCTACACTTAAAACTCGGTTACTTAAATATATAAAATCCATTTCAGAGAAAAAACCCACACTATTTACACTTAAGATGATGTCACTTGGGAATAAAAGAGTAAGTTAATCATACTCAAAATTAAATCGCTTGGGGGAAAAAAAGATAAGTTTTTCATACTAAGAGTGAGATCACTTGAAATTAAAAAAAATTACACACTTAAAATGTGATCAGTGAAAAAATAGCTAAAAATGAGACAATTTGAGAGGAATGAAAAATAATTCATCACACACACTAAATTATTGTTCTCACAATATAATAAGTGTTGAACAACATACTGAAACAAAATCTAACTCGAAATATTTAAGCTCTCTTTACAAAAATAATATATTGCCGAAAGAATGTGCTGTAGAAACTAATTTTATTTTGGCAGCCATTATGGCTCCAATATTGTACATATAAATAAGTCATTCTTCATCTATTTTTAAATAACTTTGCCAACTGTCAAGGTTCTTCTATTTTTAAAAAGCGATGGCTATTAACTTTGAAACAACAGGCATAATATCTTATTGGTACAAAATTGGAGGTGTATTATCTAAGAGTGTGATTATAGGCCGCATAGAGTTTTATGAGGCTGTTTCTTGGGGAAAAAATGCGCTTATTTTCGGGTTGATATTGTATCAGCCCTGACCTAGGGTGTGTATGGCTCGTTATACCTTAATATATCGAGGATGAAGCCCCTTGACTCTTATGCAATGTGTGAAGCCCTTTTCAGCCAGACCCCAGCCAGACTCCTTGTTGGTGGCATCGGGGCCCGACTTGGACTTGTCTGCATCGTCCCCGCCAGCCTCTGCGCGTTTCTCCTGAACAAGGAAACAAAACGGTGATACTTTAAAAAATCATTAAGCGTGCATAAAGTTCTATAAGCCTTGTTTAAACTTTCGGCCTGTGACAATCATCCAGTGCAAGGAGGTTCCAGAATATTCTTACTCGTTAAGACCAGCATCCAATTACAAGTGCCGCTTCCCGTTTTATAACTGCTGCCACGCCATTTTTAAAGAATCTGTTGAACCTTCTTGTAAATTAGGCAATGAAAGAACCAAATTTTGTTTATTCCTGGGTCATAAAATGTAACATTCCACCCAAATAGTCCATCCCATCCAAGGCTCCACAGGATAAATATTCTGTAACATCTCAAGCCGAAGTTTCCAACATGGCTGTGGATTCTGTTCTAACACAACCACCATTTTTATGCCAATTCCAATTTTGTAAAAGATTGTTTGAAATACCAACCCAGTGTGGTCACTCACACTCGCTGGCTAGTGTACTCAACAACACATATATGAACCAATTTACCACTCATTCGACATTTTTACGCTTAACTAAAAACAATATTATTAATTTGTTTCCTTAAAAAAGCTTTCACATTACTTGTGTTTTAAATACTTCATGTGGATCTTACTAATCGTCTTCTTGATCCTGGAGAAATATTACATCCAGGTAATAAAACTACAACATAACATGAAACCACAAAGCCTATGTTCAGGCTGCTGGAGGGAACGAAGATTCAAACAAGAACACATGTCAAGGTACAAATCCAAATAAACACAGCTTGAATAAAACACTGTCACTCGGTGAAGACAGTAAACAACCACCCCCGACCATAATCACCAGAGGGCGGAGTTGATCTGAACATAGCTCTAAGGAATATCAAACAATGACGTAGCAGATATTACCCTAAATTACCCCGCTAGGACCTTGAGGTACACCTAGACTAAGCTAGGCCTGTACTTCCAAACACTACTGTGTCATGAATGGGGAACATGTCCCTATCGTTGTACAGACACCAATAACTGAATAGATGGTCAGTCAAAACGTACACAGACTAAATATTAATTATCAGCTTAATTTGGGCCCACTTATTAGGCGATAGTGTTCTGGGACATTGCCATGCCTTGGCGGTCCTCCTAGAAAAATTCATAGTACAAGTGAGGTTTGCTCATGCGCGTGTCATCACAAAATAAGCTTTCTATCCAATAAATACAACATAAATAACTCGCACAACGTACCTTCCATATTTCCTGAGCTTGTCGAATCACATTGCGAGCCTCGTGGCGCATTTTTCTGAAGTTTTCAAGATTTTCTTGTGTGGCGTTTTTAGAAAAACTCCGCATGGCATTTCGACGGGCGTTAATAGCCTTACGGCACTCGAGTGTCCACCACGGTGGGGTTGGGCGATTCTCATTCTCAATGGTTGGCTTATCCTCATCCACAAAATCTTGCTCTTCTGCGAGCCCCTGTAATTTCAATAGCCTCTCTTCACCATCTCTTAATGTGCACTGTATTTTCAGTTACCTGGCATAGCACGCCCCAAATCTAACGATAAATAGGTTAAATCACACAGTAATGGGGGTCTGTGAAGCTTCGATTAATGTCAATATCAATTCAAATTTTATATTATTTGATTCACTGGCTTGATTCAAACCAAACTAAAAAAAAATTGATAGGGTTTTAGGCCGCCACAAATCCCACAATGTGCCTAAAATATGTTAGTATATTTTTAACAACTATTCTTGTAAGGTAAAGTTTATTAATTATTATATTTATTTGCGAGTAAGTTTAAACCTTTTCACCAAAACATCCTATATAAAACCCTTGAATAATACGTAACGAATGTGTTAACTTTGAGGACTGAAGATATATATTGAAATAGTTCATAATCACCACAACAGATGGTGCTCTTTACTCTTTAACTCTGACCAGGTGAACATGTTGAAGAACTTATATTTACACATGATAACTGATAAGATTAGGGTCATAAGTTCAGTATATTTAACTACGATATGATTGGTTCAAACTCCTTCCTCTGCCAATCTTTAAGGATAATGAGCGCGCAAACGATCGAGAAGTAAGCCACTATGTTGTTATGGCCGGATGAACTCCGTCTGATTAGTCTCCATTGTAAGTTTAGTGGTAAAGAGAAACATTTGCGGGTCGATGTGTGTAGGTCAGTCAATTGTGCGAGAAAACGGCATCAAACTAATGAACTTTAGATCCAAAAACAGAGCACAGCAAAGAGTGAAGACATTTGCAGTAAAAATAACAATACAGGTTGATGGAACCTTTGCAATATTATTTATAAACTGCCTGCATTTTGTAAACTTTATATTGTTTACATTTACTAGTTGTCTTTGGGTGTGACTGCATAACACAGTACAATTAGTAATGTACACATTTCAAACTAAGAAAACTCAGCCACAAATATAAACAGTATTAATGACTATTACATAAACTTTAAATTGAAAAATGACATCTGGACATGAATTTGACACCTTAACTTAGTCGGTAGCAAGTCTGTCAACTGTGCTAAGGGTCCCGGGTTTGATTCCCAGCACGGCCAAAAAATATATCATTGGGGAAATGTGGGTTTATCCTTTCACACTGATTAGTTAACGGCCGGGGACTGGATGTTGTGCCTGTCCTCGTCTTAAGTTAATTTATAAGCTATATGAAGGTATGACAGGCCTAGCAAAATGGTAGTGGAAAATATGACTTGAGAAAAATCTGGCCCAGGCCACAGGTTGGAAAAAGTAATAGATGTAACAAAAAACACCTGTACAAGGGCATCGAGCCTATGTCCAGGAGTCATTTTTCAATTTTAAATAATACAATATTTAGATGCAGCTATAACTGTAACTAAAAATATATATTAGCTTAGATATTTAATCCATCAAGACTAAAATAATATTTTAATAATATATAGTAGCTATATCAATTTGTTCTTTAGGGCCAATATCAGAAATGTGGATTGACAAGTTTATTTAAATATAAATTCATGAAGTCATCAGTATCGGAGCATTTTAATATAAACAAGCAACTTCTGAAGGAGTCGAGAGTTGAAGTCGAACAGTTGAAAACTGGAGGAGTATGAGTCTAAGGTTTGTTGCACCGACTTCAAAGCCCTGGTTTAAACACATACTATTCTTACCTGCACAATCAGATTGATTTACCAAAATCCATCATGACCTGAAAAATAAATTCAGGAGAAAAGTCATTTCTTGACTTTCAGGTGTTTACAATAAACTAAGATTAGGGTTACACATCGCGCTACTGTCAACTTGAACCTGTTCACATGCGCTCGGTAGCCTTGCCTGGAGATGATCCGGTCTTGCTGGTGTTTGAATTGTCAGTAGATATGACTCCAACATGTGTAGTCAGCTCAAAATACAAATAACAGCTTCGGTGGCCACATGGTCTAAGACACTACTCTCGCAGTAGAGTAGACTGCCGATGAGAAGATTGTGGTTCGATCTCGGTCAAGTGTAATGAGGGTGGTTTTTTTTGCTAAATGATTCCCCCTTTCCCCTCTCTCTATGAAAATGTAGGTACACTTCCTCTAAATTCAACGAACCCCATCCCAAGTGTAATTGGTACATAAGCGTATAGCCCGGATGGATAGTAAGATACAGTGTTATATATAGAAAATTTAACCAACCAGTTCTTTTTCCTGTCTTTTGTTAAAATTTGATAACAATTTTATATTTTTTAATAAATACTTTGACATTTTGATGTCATAAACACAAAACCAGTTAGGCCCACGTATTTTTAAATCCTTGGCCAAATTTGGAGACTCGGATGGGAAGATATTTCAAAACGCAAGTTTTTTTTGTGGATTTAGGCATCTTAAATAAAGCGGTGCTAGATTTGATAAATGTAACAACACTTTATTTCAATTTTATAATTCATTAAACATGCATAAAATTGTTACGTTAATTTTTCCCCATCTTTGGAAATTTATAATTCAAAATGGTGGAATGGAGATAAAGACAAATCAAACTCATAGGTGTATTGGTAGGTGCCTTAGCGCAGTGTTTCGCAAAAATTTGCTGTGGCAGTGGTATAGGTGTATTGGTAGGTGCCTTAGCGCAGTGTTTCGCAAACAATGTGTCGTGGCAGTGGTATAAGTGTATTGGTAGGTGCCTTAGCGCAGTGTTCGCAAACAATGTGCCGTGGCAGTGGTATAGGTGTATTGGTAGGTGCCTTAGCGCAGTGTTTCGCAAACAATGTGCCGTGGCAGTGGTATAGGTGTATTGGTAGGTGCCTTAGCGCAGTGTTTCGCAAACAATTTGCCGTGGCAGTGGTATAGGTGTATTGGTAGGTGCCTTAGCGCAGTGTTTCGCAAACAATTTGCCGTGGCAGTGGTATAGGTGTATTGGTAGGTGCCTTAGCGCAGTGTTTCGCAAACAATGTGCTGTGGCAGTGGTATAGGTGTATTGGTAGGTGCCTTAGCGCAGTGTTTCGCAAACAATGTGCCGTGGCAGTGGTATAGGTGTATTGGTAGGTGCCTTAGCACAGTGTTTCGCAAACAATGTGCTGTGGCAGTGGTATAGGTGTATTGGTAGGTGCCTTAGCGCAGTGTTTCGCAAACAATTTGCTGTGGCAGTGGTATAGGTGTATTGGTAGGTGCCTTAGCGCAGTGTTTCGCAAACAATGTGCTGTGGCAGTGTATAGGTGTATTGGTAGGTGCCTTAGCGCAGTGTTTCGCAAACAATGTGCCGTGGCAGTGGTATAGGTGTATTGGTAGTGCCTTAGCGCAGTGTTTCGCAAACAATGTGCTGTGGCAGTGGTATAGGTGTATTGGTAGGTGCCTTAGCGCAGTGTTTCGCAAACAATTTGCCGTGGCAGTGGTATAGTCAAAAGCTTTACTTAAAGTTCTGGTTTTTCCCAAATTACTAATGTTTTGAATTAAATGTTTCCAAATAATAATAAGAGAAAAAAATAGCCTCGAACTATTATCTTGGAACGTTTAAGTGCTACTTTAGGAAAAAAGTAATATGTGCTTTCTTAGTTACCATACAACCGCTGGACTTGATGCATAATCCATTTTCTGCCGTCGCGGGGAATACCCAATACAAAACAGTGCTAAGAAAAGAAATTAGGCTTGTTTATGTGTACCTAAGAAATAACCAGGGCTGTGGAAGCCTGCGACTCTAAATTCTTTATTTTTCTCTCAGATTCAGACTCATTCAGAAATGGCTTAAGTATATTAATTAGTAATAAAAATTTAATGCAATACAATTCTTCAATACAGATGACTTCATGGGTCAGGGGTTGGCAACTTAGAGTGGCACGCAGAACGATTTTCAATGGCGTGTTGAGCGATTTGAATGAAAATAATATAAAACCTTTATCCTTAGTTAAAACTATCGATGTAATAATTTTAATAACATATTTTGTGTTTAGATGGTTCAATGATTTTGTTTTAAAATTTCAAAATAATGTCTTCAGAACTTAAATTTTGCAAAAACCATTTATAAATTTTGTATGTATTCTGATTTATAATAAAATATTAAATATTCAAGAACAGGAGTTATTTAATGTATTTGATTTAAAAACATGTTGTTGCATTTAAATTTTACAAGATCAACTTAAATTTGTTTTAATGGTTGTACTAGTTACCTAGTATAAAAATATAAATGATTTGATTGGTTGGCACGCTGAGCGACTTATGCAATATTATTTCGGCCAACACCACTAAAAGGTTGCTGACCTATGCCTTTGACCATTTTAAGAGATGTGGGTAGCCAATGAAATTTGCGATTACAAAGTAAAATACAGGGTTGAGCATCCTCATTCAAGTGTCAAAGATCAGAGCAGTCCTACATTTCCAATAAGGATATGACTAAAAGAGTAAAATTTTTAGGTTATCACTAATTTTATTACATCACTTAATTTTTAAAATAAACAAAACAGGCAGTTAGTTTTTCTGCTAACAATACTTTCACCAGAGTGACCAAAACCAATTCCAATTCAGTGATTTTTAAACATTAAATGTCTAAAATGAATACAAATACTTTCATCATAGTTTGATATCCTTTCCTGTTAAGTTGGGCAGAATATTTCGAGTCATCGCATTAGAAATTAAGACGAATAATAATCTTAAATTATCAGAAAGTATCAACTGACCTGTTCTGGTTCTGAAGTTTGAGCGGCGTCAGCAACTTCTGCCAGCGTCTTCATTTTCTCAGTCAATTCTTTCACTTTTTCGAGATCTGCTCCCAGTTCAGCCCCAGAGTCCAACTTTGCCATTAGTTCATCCAACTCCTGTTTGATAGACGCCAACGTTTCCTCCTCATTCTCTTCTGGGTCATCAATGACAGCTTCCTCCTTGACGGCAGGTTCCTCCTTGGCGGTGGCCATCTTGTAACTTCTAGCCCAATAGCAAGGAGAATAAGTGTGATATGCCAACAGAATGTGTGCTGTGTGCCAATGATTAGGCTGAAGAATGTAATATTGTGATAGATAGGCCTTGCATACAATTTCACATATATGCTATTAGTTGAGACAATGATTCGTGGTAGAAATAATATTTTTCTGTTTAATAAAAAGTTGGACTTTGGTATAGTTAGTAGGTATATAAAACATTTATATTGAATTGAAAATAATAACAAATCAACTTTTATTTAAAAGACCACTATAATAATTCAACATTTCATAACATCCATAATTGTAGAAGTGTAGGCTAACTATTCATAAAATGGGGTTTGCATGTTATAAAAAAAAATCATGGCTCATAAATAGATAGAACTGGCTGTAAAAACATATACAGGTGTTTGGTAAATTATAGCTCAAACTGCATATAGGTATAGTTTGTTTGAACCAAAAATAAAACCAAATACCCACACACTTGCATCCGGTAAACTATGCTAATATCATTACATTGTGTCCAAAGTTTCGGCGTACAGCGCCGGAAAGCAAAGCTGTTCAAGCATGCGTGTACAACAGGTTGCATAGGGGTTAAGCGCAAGGCACTATACACCTCGACATCTTGGAGCACAGCAGCAGAACATACCACAATTAATAGTGAACAACACATCAGTCCATATAGAAATGTGAATATGTTCTGAGAGTTATCATTAACGATTACAGAAAGTTCTTGTCGTTATTATGCGTGCAGTGCTGTAGGTTCATAGGCACAAATAATTTCAAGCTCATTCTTTAACCGGTGAAATAAGAGCGGGTTATTGTCTACGCATATTACCTATGTACTAAATACACTAATGAGATAGTGATGAAGGAGGTTGAGTTTATTGAAGCTGTACTCAAATTTGTGAGGTAAAGTGGAAAAAACCTTTAGGAGGGAAAAAAACCTCAGTACACCCGACCGAGATTCAAACCCCAACCTTCCTTCATCAGCAGTCTAGTCTATTGTAATATTGAATCCTAGAGCATGGAGTCACCAAAGCAGGTTTAAAGTACAGTTAGACCCTAAATCTGATTACCTTAGAAGCCGAAAATCTTTTAAGTTGGAGAGTAGAGCCTATCTAAGGATTTACTTCCAAATAAAATCCAGTAAACACTTAAAATTAAGCCAAATAAGTTTTGATTTCCACCAAAACAGAGAGGTAATGTTCAAACAGTTCAACTTAACTAACATGAATATGGCTTAGAAATATAATTTAGGTTTTCCGATATTTGGCTGGCTTGAGCCTTATTTTCATTTATTTGAGGTATGCCTATTTAATATGCACTTCCTGAACCAACCAATAATATCGGGAGAGGACTTATTAGCTAACTTAAATCTAGAACAGACGCAACAGGCTGTTGATTAATCGCCATGAAAGGGAGAGTTCTCATTTCACCATTCATAAATTTTTCGGCCATGCCAGGAATCAAACCCAAAACCCTTAGCTCAAAACATGCTATTGAAAGGGAAGTGTCAGACTTCACCATTATTAAGGGTGGCTCTATGCACTAGTGTCTCCCCTATTAAGTCTAATGCAAGAAAAATAGCTCAATTAGTCTTAATGGTTATAGTACCTACACAAAGAGGGCAGAATTCTAGACATTTTTACCTTGTCATATGAATTTATGTGATTTATGTCTTTACAGGTTAGAGTATAAATTCTATTGAAATGTTTATTATTTTATCAATATACACTTGCTATTGTTATTGTGTAGTGATGAAAAAATAATTTATTTACTAGGCTTATAATATGTCAAAGAAAAAGTGTCAAGAATCCTGCCATGTTTGTTTGTTTTGTCCCTGTCAATGGTATGTACAAATTTTTTGTGTCAACTTTGAATCATAATCTATATTTGTAGTGGGTATGTGAATCTAACTAGGTTCATCTTTAAAAAGGACTAATAAAATTCATTGATTTGGTATGGTGTTTTGCTAGGTCCTGCATAAGGCTTACTTTAGATTTTTTTTAGCGCCGTAAGATCTAACAATTCGTTTGAGTTATATGCTTTAAGGTGAAGTCAATAAATAAAAGTTGGTCAGATCATTATTTTGTTATTACAAATTGTATTTGCCAAGGTCCATGTAATAACCGCCATTGTATAAACTCAAGTCACATAACAAATTAGCTTGATATCAGAACGGTAGCTATTTTATCGTCCATACAATCTTAACAAATACTTACGAATTAGGTAGTTTACAAAGTGTAAATTAATAAAAGTGAGGTATTACTTTTAATTTCAAAATAAGGGCTTGGCGTGGAACAACTAAATTAGTTTGCCTTTAAGGTATATTCAAAACAAATGCATTGTGAACCAACTAAGATAAGCTTAAATAATTTGGCATATTAAATATAAAAAAATTAATACTTACACAAAATACAATCTTTTTAACAAAAAACTAATTAAGAGATTATTCAAACACTAAAACAATTGGTGTAAAATTTACAACAAAATGCCGGATGATTTTGAATAACCTGATGATGCCGGAACCGGAAGTTAAAAATCTAATTTTATCATAGATAAACACTGCTGACAAATTTAAATAGATAGCTTTAAGCTATATTTTCAAACTCTTGGTTAAAAATGTCTTGTATTATTTTTCTACTAATTAAATACAAGACAAAGAGTATTTTGGTTGTGTTCTGTAATTTGAATGAACACATTAGAAATAC
The DNA here is from genome assembly GCA_039000515.1 of Timema cristinae. Taxonomy (NCBI): domain Eukaryota; kingdom Metazoa; phylum Arthropoda; class Insecta; order Phasmatodea; family Timematidae; genus Timema; species Timema cristinae. The sequence goes on from JBCFYV010000003.1 coordinate 74,057,130, forward strand.
ATCAATGTATTTTTGTGTATGTGCAAACTATTTCCTTACAAAGCTTACAAATCCTTGTAATATTATATGATTATTATAGGTCGTTCTTTATATATATTGTGAGCGTGACCTTTGAGTTTTAAATAGTTTAAAGAAAGACTATAAACATAGGATCTAACTCAGAGGTGTCCCTATGACTTATTTTCTTCTGAGATCTAGAAGAATAAAAACAAACTAACAGGATATACAGAATATCAAGAGGATCTTTAGATAATTTGACTCTATTGTTAATTGTTTTCCCAAACCCAAAATAAATATATTTTACTTAAACATCAGAAGTCTTACAAATAAGTTGGATGAACAACATGTGATAATAAGTATTATGCCTTTACAATCAGATTTAATTATACTTACATAAACGTGGCTTAAATCGTATGAAACTAACTCTTATAATATTAATGGATATACAGGAAACTTTGCCTGTAGGAATGACAGGCGGGGTGTGTTTGTGTTTGTGTGTGTTTCTGTGAATTTGTGTGTGTCTGAATTTCAATGTTATGGGAATGGATGAGAGTGGTTTTAATTTTCTAAGAATTGAAATAGACTAATTAAGTCCACCCCTACAGATCAGTGTTATAAATAGGCCTCCAAATATCCATCCTAATAACTTCCTAGCATATTTTGAAAACATTCCAAACAATTTGGCAGGGAAAAAATGAATAATCATAGGGGACACAAACATTAATACAATGAATGATACAGTATTTAATAATCTTCTAAACAGCTATGGCTTTGAAATTTGCAATGAGCTAGCAACTAGAATAACTAACAACAATGAAAGTACTTTGGACCAAATTATTTTAATGTAGATGGCCAGGCTCTGTGGGTTTCAAACATAATAATAATTTAAGTGATCACAACATTCTAATAGTGGAATTGGATTCAAATTAAATGACGGTGGAAGGAAAAACGAAATTGAAAATCAATAAGTTATTGATTACAATATTTTAGAAATTAAGCATAATTAATTTATGGGACAAATTAACACCAGCACAAATAAAAAAAAAAATATTTTTAAGGAACTCATAACGATAGTGCAAAATGCTTTGTTGTTTGCTAAAGGAAAGGGAGGTCAAATAATTAAAATATTGTTCGTTATTCGCCTAGGTGTGGTTGGATGAACAGTGAGCTGTTGGAAATGGTTAAATTACGTGACAAACATATAAACTAGTTAAATTTAACCCAGAAAATACAAACTATAAGAGTGATTGTATTTTAGCTAGGAATAATGTAACAGCAATTAAGAGAATGGTGATGAAAAAAATATTTTATAAAAAAGTTTATAAGCAGTAATAATAATCCTAAACAATTGTGGCAGGAGATAATTAAGTCTTTTAATAAAAATTGTAAGGTTAATAATAAAATACCAAGATTGGAATTTATGAACAAGGAATATAATACAAAATCTTGCAATGAATGTTCTTGTATATCCTGATGTTAGTAGCCATTTTACAGTATCACTATAGACGGCTCATTTGCAATTTTCTTAACAGATGTAATGAAAGTAAAAATTATAATAGATCTTAGTAACTTAAAATTTTTTGCCTTTTGATAAATGTTCTAATAAAGCACTAAAACACTGCTCTTTTTTTTTCAGAGAATATATCTGTTCCATTTAATAAATCTATAACAGAAGGTCAGTTCCGGAACAGCTGAAAATATCAAAAATTATTCTAGTAAATAAAGGTGGCACTTTGAAATGTGATCCATCAAACTACAGGCCTATCTCACTTATCTACTCCATATCAAAAGTATTAGAGAAAATAATTAAAGTTAGATTACTTAAATTTTTAGACAAAATAAATTTTTTCATTTTGGGTGAAATCTGATATAATAGTTAGGGCTTTTGAATTGATTGACAAAATACATTGGATGACAATACTAATCTATCTGGAGCTTTATTTATTGATTTAAAATAGGCATTTGACACTGTCAACCATGAAATTCTATTATATAAGCTGTCTAAAATAGGAATAAGAGGAGTAGCTCTTGAGTGGCTTAAGAGTTATATTAATAACATAAATCAATACACTTATTGTAATGAAAACAGATGGCAATATATTAATGTGATAGTTAACCACAGTAATTAAGGCCAATATTTATTTATGTATTTATTTGAGGTCGGTCACAAAGTTTTTTTTATAGTTTTATTCCTCATAAAAAAAAATTAACACCACTTTCACAAAAACTTCTAACGAACATAGCTTCAAAATGGTGATGGACGACTCTAAACTATATGATTGAACATAACGGTAAACAAGTTTTTTACAATGATACAGACACGCAATTGATAGAAAATATTTTATTCAGTTCAATATTTCAAAATACGACAAAATAATCATAAAATCATTTATTGTATGTAAAAAATGACAACAATTTTCTCTTTTCCAAATAAATACGATGCCTATAATAAAATATATTGATGTGTGCACTATATTACACAAAATCAGTAACGTTCCAAAACGAAAAATAAGTACTTTTAATTATGTCATATTACATCATAGAGAGAACATAGACTGGGAAAGAAAATTTAGATATTTTTTTGAAAAATATATTATTTGTCAGGGTTAACGAGTTTAAATATTTATAGAAAATTTTAACTATCAATACACAATTTTAGATTGGGTATTAATAATATAATACAGTCGGGAAATGCATATTATTACTGGTCATTAAGTTGCTGACATCGCGCCTTCTTTCTAGGAATGTAAAACTCAAAATATACAAAACAACTATCTCATTAGTTTTTCTCTGTGGGTGCTATCGTACCTTAAATGATGAAGAAAATTAGGGTGTTCAAAATAAAATTTCTTAAGACGATATTTTGTCCAAAAAGGGATGAGGTTATTGGGGAGTTGAGGAGGTTATACAATGATGAGCTACATACCCTCAACTCATCACAATACATTATTATAACAGTAGTCTCGTAGACACAGTGAGCAGTACATGCAGCGCAAGTGGGAGAATCTAGAACCGTGCTCAGGCTGCTGACTGGCAAACCTGGTGGTGAGTAACCATCAGAAAGACCTGGACACGGATATTAGAATAAACGTGAAAAAATAGGGTGTGATGAAGAGGAATGGATATTACTAGCTCAAGATAAGGATATGGTGTAATGAGGTGGATTGGATAGAACAAGCTCAAGGCAGGGATAGGTGGCAAACATTTCTTGTAAGTTACGGTGATTACGTGATCATACGCCCCTCGAGGTGGGCTACAGTTATAACTCTCTCCTTTGTAGTCATTGCCTGGCTATTTTAGTATCAATTATTGAGATTATTAAAATTGATTAACTATGATATTATTACCTGACGTTATGCTGTTCTGAGGCTCGTCCTGCAAGTAGTTGAATATAAACGATTATTTCACGAAAAACTCCTTTTAATTTATATTTGATTTTGAAAAGTATTTAATAATTTTTTTTAAACAATGCTGTTGTATACAAGTTTTACTAAAATATTTTTTAGATAGTCGAATTGTGTTCTAACAGGTTAAATTCCCCACCACATTGACACAGCTCTCGTTTGTCAGGATTTCCCCGTCCTGAACAAAGGAGAAATACGTCATGGACATTTTTATTAAAAGCCGACACCAGAAAAGATAGAACCATAAAATAAACACAGCGCTGGTGCAGTGTGGTTGCTAAATAGAATTATATAAAAAGTATATATATTAAATAAAACAAAATAGCTGAGTAGATAAATATATAATTGCACCAAAAATGAAAATAAATCTTTAAATTTGAAAAGATATGAATTGTAAATGATGAGACTCATTACAAAGTGCGACGGCAATGAACAATGAACTTTAGAGTTCCGCCATAAAGTATATAATGGTCTAGGATCACTTCCTACCCATTTTGAGAGTAAACAGATCCACTTACTAATTTTATTTTAAAATCTTATATTTTTTATTTCAGAACTTATTCAAAATGGTTCTATTTAGAAACATAGACATAACAAAACCCTCTTTAAATCTACTACTTAAACAATAAGGTTGCTTGACAACCGGTTAAATAAAAACACATTACTTAAACAATGATCATTAAATCAAAAATTAAATCAATGAAATACAAATTCATATTTTATATTAACCCAGTTTTGTTTTAATCGAATAACATTTAAAACCAGCCGCTAGTTAACAACTGTTATCACAGAACATTAAAAAAAATTCTCGATTAGTTCCCACCTTAGCTCCTTGAAATTTAGTTGGTTATATTATATTTCTACTAGCTTGAAAATAATCGATATTTCATAATAGTAAAATAATATATATATATATATATATATATATATATATATATATATTATTTTCCTTCAGTACAGAGCATAAATTTCTTCAAATGGTGATATATCTGTAATGAGTATAGCGCCAAAAACAAAATATTTGGATACAAAACCTGCAGAAATACTTACCTTTTCCCTTACATTCTCACATTAAATGGCCTATATTTTGAATGTATTTAACTCTTAATCAATTTTTTTATTATTTATTGTCTACCAGACAATCACTAGATATTTAATTTATATAAATGGTTAAATGGAGTTCCTTATTACAATTTAATTATTTGAATTCTCCTGCAGCAAGATCAATCCAACTATGCTAATGTTTACTAACACACACATACACATACACATGAAACTGCTTCAATGGCTACATGGTTTAAGTTGATACTCTGGCAGTAAACTAGACTGACAATTATTAGGAGATTGAGGTTCGAATCTCGGTCGGGTGGTTTTTCCATTCCCCCTCCACCAAAATACACGTATACTCCCTCTAAATATAATCTTTCTAATCTATAAAATCATTAGTGTAATTAGTACATACGCGTATAAACAGCCATTTACTCCGACAGGTAGTAAGACGCAGTCCTATAAACAAAACATATCAAACGTTATTATCCATGGTTGCCAGCTTGTGTTCCTCAAGTCACTATAGTATTTATCATAAAAAAATGTTTGGTTGACCTAAAATGGAGATAATTAATTATCTCCCATCAGTTCAATGTTTGAACAAAACATGGAGTCCAAGCAATAGCAAGTTAATAAATAAATAAATATTCAATACTAACCACTTAAACATAAGTTAAAATAAAGTTGTTCAAGGATATAAATAAATTCAAATAAATCTTAGTATTGTACAAAGTATATTGTTACACTCAATTTACACATACAACTTCATATCACCAGAATAAACTATTTAAATTACAGCAAGTTCACAATTTAAATATTCCTGGTAAAGATAAAAATTACATGGCACAAATAATAAAAGAGAGCATGATAAATAAGCGATAAATCAGTAACACTCAAATACTCTGCTTGTAATTCCAATCTACTTTATTTTTATTTTTTTGGGTGGGGTAATATTAGTCATGGCGAAATTTGTTAGTATGACGTGGAACCGTAAAGGGAGAGATTTAACAATCATGGAGAATTAGTTTCTTAATCCATCTTTAAGTCTGTTGTAGTTTTGAGTTTCAATACACACCGAGGTGTGTCATCTCGGACATTTAGCCCAACTTGGTGAGATCTGATATTTGAAATATAAGAGTATAATATTTGTATCAAAGATGTTTGGTACTATTCTTGTACCGTATTTCACCGGATAACTGTTTTTTTTCATTTCAAAAATTAGTTTGTAAGCTTTCATTACGTAATTGTCATATCAATTAAAAAAGGTAAAGAGAGGCAAGCTACTTCCCTCCCCCTCATTTCCACACACCACTAAAGATCTATAACTGTTGACCTTGGATGTGCAGTTGTCTTCGCGTGCGCTCTGAGCCTAAAATTCTCAGCGCATGTGTATTTCCGAGAGCCGAGATGCGTTGTTTGTAGCAAGGGTGAGTGAGCGGGCAGGCAAAGCTACCAAGCGTAAGTCACATGATATACTAAGACTTGCACCTTCCCATGCAAGCTAAACTCGTGATCATCTGCTGGTGGTACATTAACATGTGAAGCATTTTATTTCCGACTATTGGTAAACATAAAACTATTATGTGGGTTAAAGGTGTCACATAATGGTCGCACCCCACTTTTTTCCTACTAAAATTAGTCATCAAATATTAGACAATTTTGCGGTGAAATACAGTAACTGTATAAAATACCCACAAAGACGAAAATACTATCCACGAGGAAGCCTTAAGTTCCAGACGACCAATAAGCAGGAAGACAAGGCCAGCAGGGTTAAAAATTTTAATTTTGTTTTTAATAATTTGTCCAATTAGTGAACGATATGTATACAATTTGTTGTTGGAAATACATCCTCAGACATTCATTTAGAAATAAACATGCACACTTGGTTCTCAATCACAATCAAATACAGTTGGTAATTATGCATATTCATCAATTGCACTTGTAATGTCACATTCAAAAAATATAAATAAACAAACATTTACACAACACGTTGTGCAAAAAAATATTGCCAAGTCAAAATTGCTGTGACTAAAGAATGGATACTCTCTAAAATTAAAAATATATAGGCCTTAATTAATGATGTTATTAAAGTTCACAATTAAACTCACAACATTTATTTGTCAGTGACAACATTAAAAAATATACCAAGTCTGCACATCTATGTTCTTTTAAATATCATAGCTATTAATATTTTAAACTGTATCATTATTGATTATTATTTTACAATTCAAACAATCTTTTTACTATTTACAACAGATATTATTCCCTTTTGATATAAAATTCATAAGAACTTACAAAAACTTGTCTATAACATTAAGATTCAGATTATTTGTACACGAGCTTACAAAAGTACCGAAAAGTAATACTAAATTTTTGATTTTTTTTATCCCTCTCATAAATAACAACACAATTTGATTTTAATTTGTGTAGTTCACTTTAAAGCCATCAACATGGTACTGCGCTATTTTAAAAAGTGTGTAATTGTAATGTATAAATAATGATTCAATGATTTCAAATCATTACAGTTCACGAGTTATTAGCTAGGTCAAACTTGCTATTTAATGCTTTGTTAAGGTAAAGTTATTAATGTTTGCGGCTGAAATTTAGGACTAGACATTCAAATGAGGTGAAGAAAGTGAAATATTTACTATATTAATATTAATATTTCATTGAAATAATTATAAATAAACATAAAATTTTAGATTATTTCATATTAACATTACAATGAAACATTTCTCTATATATTATTATTATTATTATAGCACCGCGTCTTACTCTCTATATTATTAATATTACAGAATACGTATAAAATATCCAGTATGACCCGTTAAAACTTGTGTGAACTGTAATGAGTTGATATCAATGAACAAAAGTATTTATACCTTACAACTAGACACTTGTTAAAATTGTGCAATAAAATGTTGAGCGTTGGATTACTTTAAAATAACTTTTTTTTATACAATAAATCTAAAGCTCAAAACACACTAAAATTGATGGAAGGGCGAGCAGAAACTTTACCCAAACTTTAGGTACTGTTCAAATTGTTCTTTCTGTGCAGACTAAGAATTCCTATCACATTCCATTTCATAAAAGTTGACAAAAGTTTAAATAGTAAATATTTACAATTGGTAAATGATTAGATATTATGTTTCTATTGTTTACTTGTACAGGACATTAAAGTACTTGAGATATACAAACCATCCATTTAACTTGGTAAATCCAAGGACATTTCCTTCGGTCAGTTTTAATTCAATATTGATGCCTATTGCAAAAAAAAATACTTAATGGGGAAAGTAAAATATATTCATGTAGTGGAACATCGGATTTGAGAGATACCAGGTAGGTAGAGTTGTCACCCGATGAAATAGGATTAGGATTGAGGAAGTCATTGCGAGAGCATGATATAGTGGAGGAAGCAAGGCTGAGATGGTGTGGAGATGTAATTCTTCAGTGCTCGTATAAGAGTTAATACAGATAGTGAAAATCTATTCCTGTCAACCATGGAGATCAAATTTAAATAACTGTGTTTGATAATCTTTCCTTAGTCAATTAGCTTTCAATTTAGTAAATGTTGTAATATTATACTCGTATATGGAGATATGTGAGCACTAATTTTCTCAAATTTGAATATAAAATTGTCTTCAGATTCTAATCCAAATTTGAATCTTTAAAAAAAATGTATTGTTTAATTTAAAGACAAAGAACTAAAAATTTAAAGATAAATAGAAACCAATTGGCACACAAAATAAAAACAACTTGGGGTCTTATTTACTAAATATAAGTGTTTTTTTTAAATCTCGTTAAATGTTTGATATTACTGACAAAATTTCTAATCATATTTATTTGTCTGATTAAAATTTGCATACAGTTGTAATTTCAAGTCATGACCTTCATATTTAGATTTAGGGGTGTGCGAAACTTCTAAAACTTTGACCTAGCTATGTATATTTGTTTGCTTCGACTTCAATTCGAAAGTGAAATTATAGATTCGATAACAAATAATTTTTTTTTTAAATTCCAACACAAATTTGTGTCTTCGTAAAAATAATATAAAATAATTAAATTAAATTTAGTTTTAATAAACTAATTTATCATTTTAAGATGAAGTACCTATATTAATTATCTTTGAAATATAACATTTTGTAAATTATATTTAATACCTACATTTACATTATTATGAAAAGTATAGTATTTTTACTAAACAATTTTTTTTTTTAATATTCAAACTTCAAATCGGCTTCAGAAATATTTTATTTATTCGATTTCACTTCAAATTGGCAAAGTTGACTTCGCACACCCCTTTATAGATTCAAATTATTTTTTTCAAAAAATGTCTAATCTATTGAAAGCCAGAGTATTAGGAAATTCATATAGTCCACCTCTAATTATATTTTTGTTAATACAATCACATTTTGAAATATATATTTTCAAAAATAGATTTAATAAAGAATGGAAAATCAATCTTTATACAGCTTAGTTTGTTGGCTAAATAGCTTATATTAAACAAAACATTTCAACTACTATTTTCGTTTTTAAGTTATTATATCATGAACAATAATTCTATTGTTTAAAAACACTTATCAAAAAATATTGTTTGACTACTAATTAAAGTTTCAAAATGGCAGTACAATTCAATTGTTACAGTCACATATTAAAAAGGTCGCGAATAGACACACAAACACTGAAAATAGAAATGGTAAATTATACAACTTAATAAATAAAAGCTTATACTTATAACCACTGGTTGCAAATAAATTAATTACTCTTAATTGTTTATCTAAGAGTTGTATTAACAGGAAAAACACAATTACAATTAGCAATAAGGAAAACCAATAGTTTCTGTAGATAAAATAACTCTACTGCAAATCATAATCTCCACCTACATACTTTATTTAAAAAAGAAAGAACATTTCTTTTTACCTAAAAATATATTTGCATATGTTCACTTTTGTTTTAGAAAAGTTAAGTAATTTTAATTTCAAGTATTCAGACAGTTCTGGGCTGAAGATGACATTTTAATAAAATTATGTGACGTATTTAGCTAGCTCAAGATGACATCTTGGTAATATGGGAATGATTCACAAAACCAATAATGAGATTAATAAATTGTCCTGTTTTATTTTGTCTATAGATAAAAAAAAAAGTCAAAATTTATGTTTATAAAGAATATATAAGTAAACAATTCTAAGTTATTTGTTTAATAATATCATTAGATAATGTCAAAATTCAGGTGTATTAAAAGATATATGATAAAAATTATAATCTTTATTTTAACTAAACAAACACCAAACCCTTCCTTCACCTCTGACAAGACATCTTGTGAATGTGGGGAATGCCAGGCCTCCACCGTGGTTCGGATTCCACGTTAAACTGTAGGTCCTTCATTTCATCTCACAATCACCCTACCATTACACATTAGCGTAAGTGCGTATAACCCGAACGGGTAGTAAGACGCGGTGCTAATAATAATAATAATAATAATAACTAAACAAACAACCAACCAAAAAGATAACCATTTCCTCATTTCTGATGTGATTTAAATAAATTTGCAAAATTTCAAGCACAACATAAATGCTATATAAAAATAACATCAATTAAATCACAATTTTATTATGTTTGAAACATTCTGCTAATGTCATATTAGAACGTACATTTGATTTTTAAGCCCAAACAAAATAATTAGGTAATTTCCTACTCTGGAAATTTTTTAGGCCTGTGTGAAGGTAAAATAAACATATCAAATAATAATTTTTCTCTAATTCTCTTGAAATTTTGTTTTGAGTGTTTCATGTATTTACATAAAACAAAAAAATTTCATGGCTGAACAATCATGCAACATAGAATTTCCGCAACAAAATGAATACCATCAGCTGTTACAAGATTTTTTTATATAGAGTTAGCTAAACTTGAATCTCAACTTTAATATTTCACAATTTATCACTTTACAAAAACCATGTGAGCCTAACATTAGCACATACTAGAAATCATTATTAAATGACATCTCCAACTAGAATAAGTGAGTTATGCATTATGTATATTGTTTATAATAACTTACTATATATTATTATGTTGGGAATTGTGTCTTAAATTATATACACATTTGTTTGGTCAGGATAAAATCTTTCAGGTTAACTAGACCTTACTCTTAAACCGCATTCATCCAATATGCCACAAACGTGCCCAAAATGAAAATTAAATTCTTATGTTTTTTGAATATAAATATTTCAACACACACAATTATGTACAAAAATGTAATTACATATATACACAAAAATCTTATTTAAGAATATTAAGAATAAATTTCACTAATTTTTACCTAGAACAAATTAATAAACTAGTTAAATAAAAATAAATTAACTGTATAAATACATACATTCACAAGTTTATTAAAATGAAATCAAACAAAATATAAGTGTCAATATTATAGTTTAGTTAGGAGAGAGAATCCATTTAATGTAAGATAACTGATCACTAGATAATGTTTGTTAGTTCAATTACAGGATTATAAACATGGCTATAGTACCAAAAGTAGCAGTGCTGGAGCTCTATGGGGAAAGGGGTTTGCAGGGTAGATGGGGGGTTATAAACTAGGGGTGTGCAAAGACAATTTTTTCAATTTGAAGCAAAGTTAGATAGAATAATATGAGACATTCCTGAAGCCGAATCAAAGTTTGAATATTTAAAAAAATGTTTAATTTTGGATAAATTCTTTTATACTTTCATAACTATGTAAATTTAGGTATAACATTAAATTTTAAAATGTTATATTTCAAATATTAATAATGTATTTCATCTTAAAATAATACATTTATTAACACAATTTAATGATTTTAGATTTGTTTTATCCAAACATTAATTTGTAATGGAATAAAAACAGAATATAAGAAAAAATAAACATCAATATGTTTTAGCTTTAAATAATATTTTTGACGAGACTTTGTAACTGTCGAATCCAGAATTTTACTTTCGAACAGAAGTCAAAGCAAACAATATTCAAAGGAAATTCAAATTTTCAAAGTTCGCACACCCCTAATGCAAAAAAATTATAACTACACACTTGATCAAATCTTTTTCCTTTTGGTTTAAATGAACATGTATCTATTGCACCTTTCATTAATTAATTCAACTTTCAAATGACCATTAATTGAAAAAACAAACAAACAAGTTCTATACATCCACAATTAAAGAGAAACAAGCCTTAGTTCCATAGAAATGTATATTTTATGCTAACAATCAGTTGAAACGCCACTTCATTCCAGATCCACTACATTCCTGGTTATAAAATTATTTTTGATATAATTCACACGTAAATGATCTTTTAACAGGATGTCAAGATGTACAGAAACCAAATACTTAGACAAGTTTTTTCCTTACAATGTACAGTTCTTTATAAATTGACAGGAATCATTAAATACTTACTTTGGGTGGATTAAGGCATTTATCGGTTCCCAATCTTGATAGTAAAATTAAACATCTGATGTCTTTTTCATTAAATTGTTCATAGATATTATATTCTGTGTTTTACCTCCTTAAGCTCAGCCAAAATTATATATAATTATAATTGCAGGTAGGAGGGAAGGGGCTGCGCAAAATGTTAAGACTAGGAATGAGACCCAGAACACCTCAAATCCTTGAGGATATTTAAGATTCAAGGATTCGAGACTCAAATTATTTAAAGGAATTAATTTATAAGTGAAATTAGTTTTAGAAATCTAATATTGCTTATTGGTGATTCAGAACCAATTATATTTACATGATGAACTTAACAACCAGACCCCAGACCATTAATTTAACACTTAACTGAAAGTATGAATGTTATAATGAAGGTATTATAAGAAAGAATGTTAACATTTAGTTACTTTTGTATTTTATATTATTCTTTTATATTTATATTTCCTCTTATGTTCATAATTATTCCAAGACTCGAATTCGAGATTAAATGACAAATTGGATATTCAAATTCGTAAAATAGTGGATTTGACCCAACTTTAATTATTTTGTATATTCCATTCTAGATCTGATAAATAAAGTTGTCATCACAACATACAATTCACTCATTTTGGATTTTTTTTATTTATATTACTTACTTATGGCAATAACTGAACATAGGTTGAATATTTTATCTGCCAATGTTTTCCTTGGTAAATCTTCACAAATGTCACAACTGGAATTTTTTTTTTCCAAAGTGAAACCAAAATCGATTTTTTTTTTCCTAAGGATGTGCAAAACTGGATCATGTCTTGATTGAGACTAGAAAAAATATCTCATTATCATCTTGAAATTTGGATCAAAATTAATTTCGAAAGTCAGAGAAAAAAAAACTTCCATAAAAAATGTAAAGACCAAACCAAGAATTATTATTTCTAATAATACTGTAAATACCCGAAAATATGGCCACACTTTTCCCCCCAAAACAGCCTTCGTTAAGAAATCTTTTGGTTGGTTTTTTTTCCAATATAAAAAGCCTTATAAGCTGTTACACAACAAAATTAAGTTAGATTTTAATTTTTATTTATTTGCGGTATTTAACATGATTTTTTTTAAATGATTCATTATGTCAGCACAAGAGAATTTCTATGAGCAAAAGTGAGAGGGTAAATTAATTTTGCAAGGAAAGGGTTTTCACAAACCTTTCAAAGTTATTTAAATGCCATATTAGACATGAGACTGACCGATGGCTTTACTTCTCCTCTGAAACAAGTTGTGCTATGGATATTTATCACTCAAGACCAAAACCGTCGATACCGGCTGGGTTTGAACCCATGGAAATCAGGACCTGAAGTGAGCACTTACCCCAAAACCACTAAGATAAAATAATATGATTATTTCATCAAGTATGTTTTTCCCGATATTCATAGATGTGAGGTCTTATTTTAATAAATGAAATTGATAGGTCTTATGAATTTATATTAGTATTAATTTCTGGAATTGCAAGAAAATTAGTCAACTGTATCAAGTATGACTTCCTGTAAAAAACAAACACATTATGGCTCTAAATGATGGAAGTATTAACAAAGGTGATGTAAGAAGTTTCAATTGAAGGTACATGAAAGGTGAATAGAAACATATAAAAGCAACAAACATAATATAAAGATCAAATGGCTGTCTCTTGAAGAAAATTGATTAGTACCACCCAATCCCTCGACCCAAGTTTCATTCTATCGGAACTCGTCAGGAGGGAGTGTGAAACGAGCATCGCAACTCACCCTCAAAAGAAAAAAAGGAGAAAAAGTAAATTTTTAAAGAAGACTCAACATTTGATAGGACCATGTAAAAGGATTGACAGAAAGGACAAAAACAGAAATGGATAAGTTTGAAAGATCCTTTCCTCACAATTTTTTTTTGTCCTGTCAATAGAAAAACTTCTGTACTTCTGGGTGTGCATTACTCAGAATTAACCAAGCGAGCAGGAGTAGCAGAACAATCGCTCACAAGTCAAATTAGCTGAGTTTGGTGAACATGTATTCTAACGCTCCCATATAATTCCCGCCCACCATTCTCAATACTTGCCGTTAAGGGTGTGATGTCTACTTTCAATTAGAAAATAAGTTGAATCAAATGTATGAAATATTCACAAAGCTGAATCTAAGTTCAGATATTTACAAAAATGTGTTTAGTTGGAAAAATATATTTTACGTTAAATAACTAATAAATATACAATGATAGGTTTAAAGATATTTTTAAAAATGTTATAGTTTAGAAATAGATGGGTCAAATCAACTATTTTAAGAATCTTAATATTCATACATTCATAAGTGTTAAATTAATAGTCTGGGGTATTGTGTTGAAGTTTTTCCTGTAATTATGTTAGCTGTGAGCCGCCAATAAGCAGTATTAGCGTTCTAAAACAAATTCTGTTTGAAAGTTTGAAAAAAACACATATTTTTATTATTTTCGAATCTCAGAATCCTGAAGTCTCCAATATCCTAACCGGTTCTCATTCTTAATTTTAATTTTAAACATTTTTATGGGTGAAGTTTTGTAACTGTCAAATTGAAATCAAAGCTGACTAATATATTTGAAGCAAAGTCAAAGTTTTAAAAGCTTCGCACACCCCTACTATATCACAATCAAGGAAATCACATGAAATGTTTTATAATGGAACCGAGTCAAACCCTACTCCATGTGACCAAGATGAGAGCGGAGTCCGAGGGGCTGTTTTCCGAGAGATGGCGACAGACAATACTAAACACATGTCTCCCTCAAGCAGATGGTGGTATCTCAGAAACTCTCAACAAAGCTGGCGGGGAAGAGGCCGGTGCGGCCGGTACGCTGCTGGGTACCCTTGTACCAGCCATCTTCTCTCTTCTTGTGTACGTGGATGATATCCCCCACCCTGAGCTCCAGCTCATACTCGCTGTTCGGAGGGTAGGGTACAATGCAGCGGAATCTGGAAAACAAAATAGATAGGGATGCTTTATAACGGTACGTCACAATGTGGGAATTGACCATTACGGAGCTTCACCAATAATAATATTGACAGCTAAAATACTAAAGCTATGCACAACACAATACATTTTTCAACATAAACCAATTTTTACAAACTATTCAAACTTAGCTTTGGATGTTAAAAGTGAACTTATTATAGCCTTAGTATAGTACTTTGAGAGGACAGATGGTGGTTGACCCTAGGGCCAGTGAAGTGTCAATGTGGTGTGATACTCACCTCTCCCGGACTGGCAATGTCTGCGGCTTGTTGGCTTTCCTCCCTGGATCACAAGAGCCAGCGTCCAGGGAGTTTGACTTGCGGTGGTGGTTGGTACTACTCCCACTGGCCGACCCACTCTCGTTAGATCTGTCAAGTTACACAACATATATTCAAGCAAATGTCACGATTCCCAATTAGCTCAGTTATGATACACGATTCCTCAATCTAACAATTTCAATTTTTGTTTTTGCCTCCAATCTGAGATCATAAATATGTTATTTCTTTATTTCAGGGCTGGGCCGATCTGCCGAACATTTGTTGCCTATAATTTGGTTTATTTTCTTTACATTATTACAAATGTAATATGCAGATCTACACATATACATTTTTTTTAAACAAAATTTTTGTTCAAAAAATTCTTGGTAAAAGAAATTAACAAAAAATAATCATAGTAAAGTAATTAAATATGTTGGGTCAACTATTTGAGAAAAAGGGGAGGTGATGGTACAAGTTAGATAAGTGTTTTAGACAGCTTTAATATAAATCCAAAGGATCAGTAGGGGAGGGAAGAATGGAGCGCTAGAGGAAGAGATAGGACAAGAAAGGAAAAGGTGAGAGGAATAGTTGAGGAGGAGCCAGTGCAGGACAAAGGCCGAACAATCATGTGAGGAGATACTAAAGAAGATGTTGGATAGTGAAGTGGGGCAGGAAGACCAAAGGACAGGAGGTTGAAGAGAGTGTAGAGAAGAGAGGAGAGGACTGGGTGGTGTGGACAGAGGAGAGGTTGGAGGGGCTGATGTTCCAAACAGAAACAGTTCCAACCTACACGGTCCAAAATATCGGCAAAGATAATCGGTTTCAAAATGCCAATCATTGGCCTAACCAATAGCGCCATAATCGACCAATAATCGAATTGGCAATTGTCATCAGCCCAACCCTAATTTATTTATATCATACTGTAATGTGGTAGTGGGGAAAAAAAAACTAGAAAATCTGTAGGAATATTTTTTTAGTTACAAACAAAATGTCCATGTTTGATTTGTACAATATCACTAGAAAACAAAAGTCATGTTGAGTACATTTGTAATTTGCCGGTACTAAGGGGAAAGTTAAAAATAACTAAAAATGTTAACAATGAAAAATTACCCACTTCCGATTACTGTTGTTTCATTAGATGCCAGAATTTTCACTTATTGAGATTTGAGAAATAAAAGGTATTGACAATCATTCGACTAAGATCTTGATTACTTCAATACCAGTAAGAATCAATATCAAGGAGTTGTAATTAGGTATTTAATACAAGATAATAATGAAAATATTTCAATATTGTGTGTTCCCTCACTTCGCTGACTAACAAAAGTTTAGTCAAGTAAAGCTTCTCATTTTGATACAGGAAAACAAACATTTCTTAAAACGATATTATTTACTAAAGTAACTTTACATATACATGTATTTATTTGAAAAAATATATTTCTTTGCCCAACCAAAACTTGCAAATGGGTGATATGAGAATTACCTATGACCGAGAGTATATAAAAGATTAAATGGAACTTTCTGGTGACATAGAGGGACACCAAAAGATAATCTTTCCTTCACAAAAGAAACACATTTTTATTTTGATAAATGATTATTTATAAAATTATAACACTATCTATAATGTTAGAAAAAGAAAAAATTATACCAAAAGGATGTATTTGTTTAACATTTAAAGAAGGATAGAAGGGTTTAGCCTACTTCTAACCAGGAAAATGTAGGTTTGCATATTTTTAGAGATGGTATGGACATGTTTTGAGGATAGCAAAGAAAATAATAACAAAGTGAATGATGAAGATAAAGTATGTAAGAAATAATACTGCAAGGGAAAACAAGAGATGGAAGGAGCAGATAACAGCAGTGTGCAAGTGAGAGGAGAAGAATGGTGGGAGGACAGAGGAAGATAAAGACATTTTACTAAACTGACCGGCCAAAGGATGGAAACAGTTGGTGATGACAATTATTCGTGTGTGTGTGAATGTTTCACACGGTTTGTGTGTATCGTATATGTACATGACGCAAGTAAATAGTGATTCTAACGTGCATTGAAACAATTCCTGTCTATTCTGAAAACAAGTTATTTGAAACCATTAAACACACACAAAATGCCTTTCTTTCCACATGATCATTACACATGCACACACATAGATTTCACAGTCTGTAGTTTTATCAGTCAACAGTTGAGTCACATCTCACATTATAACATGTTATCGTATTGACCTGAAAATAAATGTCCCCAAAACCAGGTCACACTATCAAAATCTGATCAATTTGCTAGGAAAAAAAAAAGTATGTGTTTGTTTAAATATGAATCCACTTTTAAACTATTCAAATACTCAATACTTACTTTAGTTTTCATTATGTTGTTAGAATTCACATGTCTTATTAATAAGATTTTAATTAATTTTGTTATCTATGTCTTAATTACTGGCCGAAATAGCGTTGTTGAGGCGATTATGAACCATTTCAATTTGACAACATGCAGTCTTCAAAGGAACAACATTTGTTACATATTATTAATGGATGTGATTATAGGCCGCACAAAGGTTATTTTGAGGAAAAAAGTGTGGCCTATTTTTCAGGTCAATACGTTAACAAAAGAGTAAAAAACAATGAACATATATAAGAGGAAGGTGCATGCAAACACTAGGAAACATAAAACAAAAACGTGCAAACAAACTTTGAATTTGTTAAAAAAAAAAAAAATAACAACAAACCTTCCGCATTGAGTTACGTTAGCCATAACTACAGCGGGTCGGTCTTTGTGCTTAAGTCTCTGTGATCCTGAGCCAAAGAGGCGGTGATGTGCAGTGCTAACCTCTAGTGGCAAGACTTGCAGTAACTGGCTAGGACACGAACCGGACCTGTGCAAGGGATGGGAGGAAGGAACGTTAACAGGGGTGCTACATCACATCACAAGGATCATTTTCTGAGCCAGCCCCAACTAAACTTGGATTTTTAGGTGAGTGTGAAGCTTTAAAACTTCATAAACTTGAATTTGAAGGGGGGAGGGAAATATCTGCTTCGACTTTGCTTTGAAAAATAATGTCAGTCGTTGACAATTGTGATGATTCGCCAATAAAAATATTGACAGCTAAAATTCTTAATTTATGTTCAACTACTGTCATTATGAGCTGAAAAAATATACAATACAAATAAATATTTATATTTAATGAGTCTAAAGTGATTGAATTATATGTTGTGTTAATAAATTGATCCGTAAGATTAGGGTGAAATTTATACAATTGTGAATTAAAACATTTTCTAAAGTTGGTTTTAGTGTATAAAATAAATAAAATAAGCTTTTTGGCGATGGGTGGGACATTTGAATCTTTAAATTACATGATATTAGAGAGATTTAAGATTTGTGAAAATCGTCAAAAAGTATCTCAAAAACAATTTTGAAAACTTGACTTTATGTAACAATTTTAACCAATTGGTAAAAGGAATTATATTGACTTGTGTAATTTGGTGAAAGAAAAAAAAATCTAAATGTAATTAATTCACTAATAAGGTGTTCGCTTTGCTGTTTATAATGTAATAGAAATGACAAACAAAATAGCATTTGTCAGTAACACCAAACTTTAACAACTTTTTTATTTATATTATATTTTAAATCTTTTCAATTTACAAAGATTCGAGATTAAACAGACAATTTGATGTGGATTCGACCCATTTTTAATAAGCCTATAATATTTTTTAAGCATAAAATAATCACCTAAGTCAACTCTACCTTTGAAGAGGTCCAGTTGTCAAGAACCTGTGTGAAGGTAGGTTGAGCTGTTAAAACTGTTGACCTTAACTGTCCTTGGAAATTGTGTCCACACAGTTCATAGCCTTAATCCCGTACCGACCAATGAGAAAGCCAGAGACTATGTCCCACTAAACTCTTCGAAAGAAAATTACTTAAAGGAAGTCCCCAGCATACTTGATTTTCAAGGCAGAGGTTATCAAGTATACTAATGGTAGGTTTAACCTACAAACTTCACACTCTTTCCGATAACTTCATATTTCTCAAATATCTGTTTTCAAGATGCCACATTTCCCGGGGTTTTTAAATCCACAGAAAAACATTTCTGAAACAGCTTTGTGTGTATAGCTATCATTTCATTTTGTGTTTGTTTCCATAACAAAAGATCATTTTGCTGGCATTAGTGCTTTCATTTCAATGCGCATGCACATTTACTTTGCTGTGATTGGTAGTCCTTAGCAGTTTGTATAAATAAATCCCTTAGAAAGCTGGATCAAATCGTCAAACGATAATAGTTGTTAAGTACGGTTATAGACACGTCTATCTCATATTCTTTAAATTGAAAAATGATGCCCTGACACGGTAATTGCACTCAGGACCTTTGCATGGTGTCTACTCAACTTGAACAATAAAATTCCGACTTTTTCCCGGATTTTCCCTTATCATTGCCTAAAATTTCGACTAAAAAGTATGTCACATCCATTTAATTCCTCCCCCCCCACTCATTTTTATATCAATCTTTTTTATGAATAATAATAAGTTCTAAAATTTAAATAAACAGATTTTTTAAATTTGTATTAACATTGTTTATAGGAATTATAAAATATATTACACAGCTACAAAAAATAACAGTTTGACTAACATTATTATTTACTGTTTTAATGATTATTATATTTCATATTTTGAGTAAAACCAAAGTTTACCAGTTTTTATTGTAATTCACCAAATTCCCGGTTTAATTCCCGTTTTTTCCGATCACTTCAAATTCCCAGGTAATCTCCATTTTCCCGGATGGTAGACACCCTGCTTTGGCTTATTATTCCAATACTCCAACCACTGCGCTATCCAATAGTCCCTTTCTCACAGTCACACTTTAATCATATTTTAAGGCAGAGTTTGTTTCTTAGAAAGTTAAAAGTTGAGTCAACTCCTGCGGAGTGTAAAATTATAGATTTAATATTGATATTTATAGCCCCGTGATTGAGCGTCAATTAAAATTATATGAAGTTACAAATATGATGGCGCGAGTATGCCTTGCTGTGCACTCATGCGGTTCTGTGAACTGTTATTTCTGATATTTATTTCAATTAAATAAATAAGACTTTTAATGTTGCACAAGATTTATTAGATGATTTCATCTTTGCCAATAAAGATATGAGATTAAAAAATTTCACTCTTTAACATTTTCTGTATACTTTATGGATATTACACGTTCTCTGGCACTGTTAATATTTTGCATCACTGCTATATTCATATGCACAAGCGGCTTATATATGACCTACCCCTTGCCTCTTGGACCCCTTGTCACTAGAGTCAAAACCAACTAATAGAAAGAGTCCTTGCGACAGGTGTTATGAAGGCTAGCTTCCTATTGGGTAGAGGTAGTTAGCATCACTTGTTTTTTCGTAAACACTCCGGCGTTGATCTTTAAAGGAAAAAATAAGTTTAATGGTGCAAGACTTTGACATTATTTCTAAAAGCGTGTGATTCTCCACGGGTGAAGTATTGAAAGGAAATATTACATACATTACTTTTAAGTAAAATACACTTCATTCATGACGGTTTAAATATATTAAGGGTACAAATAGTATCATTAAAAGTGATAAGGATAAGGACTCTGTAGACAGCACAAGTCGGTTAGTGTGGAGTCGAGCCTTACAGACCACTACGCACGATACGGATTCTGCGGATAGGACTTTAGATGAAAACTTGGTACAATAAGGTAATGTACGTGTTGGGCAGTTAGGTTAAGTCTTGATAGAATCATATAAGATTCTCTCTACATTATTCCAACTTCTAATCACATTCATAGATACAAATGATTTTTAATTGTCTTAAATATTTCTGTTACATTGTAAATTGTTATATTTGGAAGAAGGTACAACAAAGGTTGATAGAAATTAGAAACATATAAATGGGAAAAAACACAAATTCTTTTACAATGGAAAGAACACAGTTCACACTTTACATTGCTGCCACTGTACAAACAGGTAATGGTTGCCTTTCAGGAACTTTGATTGTTACACCCTATGACTCAACCTTGGTTTCATTCTATCAGAAATTATCAGTAGGGGGTGTGAAATGCACAGTGTAACTTCCTAAAAATTTAAAGTGTGAACTGTGTTCTTATTTTAATTGTAACAGCCTTATTGTGTTCATTCCCTTTTATATGTCTCAATCCACCTTTCCTGTATCGTCTTTCAAATATAACAAACTACCCTAAAGAAACAAACATACAAAGTTAAAATGTCGGGTACATATTTCAAAAGTTTCAATCACTCTCCATCTTTTAAACATTTAGCTGCCAATCCTTTGTGACTGCTCAAGTAATTATAAGATGGATATATTAAGAAAGAAATGTCCCCCCCCCCCTATCTAGGCCTAACATATCAATCCATTAAGGTTGGCTTAATTCGCTCTCACATGCATGATATTAGTAATTAAACATTGAAACGAGGATAGAAGGTCAAGACCTATATACACTTACCAGAAAACTGCAGGCCTCAAAGTTCACAATTACAACACAACAAAAACACAACAATGACATTTTCGAGGTACATCGGCTTCCTTCTTCATCAGATGGGAGTAAAACATAGACTAGACCATGGCATCATGGCTAGAGGTAGGTCATGGTCACTGTACTAAATAACTTATCTCTATAAGAAACCCCTCTTTTTGTTCCAATATAATGTATTATATTTGGAAGAAGGTATAGGAAAGGTGGATAGAAACATATAAAAGGAACGAACATAATATGGCTCCTATAATGAAAGAAGAACACAGTTCACACTTTACACTGCTGCCACTGGACAAAGAGGTAATGGCTGCCTCTTGAAGAAAATTGATCGTTACCGCCCAATCCCCGACCTAGGTTTCATTCTATCGGAACTCATCAAAGAGGAGTGTGAAACGCAACTTCCTAAAGAGGAAAAAAGAAAAAAAAAGGGAGAAAATGGAAAATTGTAAAGAATGATAGGACACAAAGATAGGAAGATGAAAAACATGAATACTAAATAAATGTATCTTAAAAGTACCTCTATACTATCATAGTCCAGTCTGTGTTTTACTCCATCTGATGAAGAAGGGGACTGATGTACCCTGAATATTACATAATTATGTGTTTGATTGTGTTTTAATTGTGAACTCTGAGGCCTTCTATCCTCGTTTCAATTTTTAATCAAAAATAACCATTTAGTGCAATTTTTCTTTTGTAGACATATTATGTAACAGTGTTTCCAACAATTTTAGTACATTTCAAAGCCATTTGACAGTTATTAGTTTTTATAATCATTTATTCAGTCTATGACTCTAAATATGTACTTTAGACAAGCAAACGGTCGATAGCAGACATTTTATTAAATAGCGACTTTTGTTAGTATTTTTTGTTGCAAAATTAATACATACACAAATGATTTAACATGCAAACACAGAATCAGAGGTGCATGAAAACAGGATCAAAAGTGTGTGCGCGTGTGTTGTCGCGCGCGCATGGACATAGAAAAATTTGCAACATAACAGCAACATGATAAATAATGAAAAATCCCGGAAACATGTATGACTGATAAAGTAACACAGCATGCTCTCACATTTTGGTACAAAACACATTGAAAATAAAATTACGATTAGTTCAAACAAGAGTGAATAATTAAGTGCTCAATATTGGACTAGCTGATTAACGAAGCTGATATTTGTTTCGAAGCTTCGTAACCCCATAATAATCATATTTGAGGGCAGATGGCATGCCTTGCATTCAACTTGTTATTCATGCAAATTGGCGATGGAATTAGTCTAATTATGTGTTGGGAGTCTGCAAGCCTGTGTTTTTTCTTCAATTCGAGTACTTCAAAAAGCTCCTGAGTTTGAGCCAAAATCGAGTATATTGATAATTTTAAAATGTTGGAGAATATATATTTATTTTAAGAGTAAAATAGTATATTGAAAATTTCACTAATCATATGAAACATAAAATTTAATTACCACATCTTTAAAATGTGGAATTTAAAAAATATAAAACCACACAATATGTTCTTAAAATAAGAACACTCATTTTTATAAATAGTTAATACTTTTGAAAAAAATTTATAAAACGAAAATGTTGATTTTTAAGTTAGAAATACCACTAAAAAACATGATTTAAAAATAAGAACACTCAAATAAAAGATATAGTATAAAAATTAAAATGCTTTTAACACTCATGTCTTTAAAGACATTAAAATTATACTAATGATCACACACAAAAAAAGTGTATATGTTTGAAATCAAGTGCATTTAGCAAAAACAATTTGTAATAAATAAAATGATAGAATATGAGAAATTTATTTCAATTCAAATTTAATGCTTGTAAAAGTTGATGTTCAAACCTTAAGATGAAAAATAAGATGGTTAAAATAATATTTCTAGTAGGCAATATGAAATAGTAAATACTTTTTTTATTTATATGTGTTAAGTTTGGTCAAATACTTATTGCAATGTTGATTAACACTGGTTTTAGACGTAAACCAACATAATTCTATAACTATATAGTATCTATAACTAGTTTTTTAGTTGAACATATTATACAAGTTTTAAATGTCTTAAGTTTGAAAGGAATCTATATTTATTTTCAATGTTAAATTTCTAATCTAACTGAAACTATAATTTTAGAAAGGAACCATGCATAGATAGTTAAAATTACTATTATACAATTTCTATTTTTATTTCCTTATCATGGCAATGCAACTTCAATAAAGGCTGATTAAAAATGGACGACAATATTGAATTAGTTTACCGGTCAAAATTAGATTTAGAGCTCTATTACATTATTAATGTGAAATTTGATATTAATACCAAACTGTTAAGTTTCTGAATGACTAATAAGTGAAACAGCCATATCATCTAAATTAAATAGCCTATACTTACCATTGCATTTTAAAAAGTGATGTATACGTATGTACCTAAAGAGAAAGCTCGAAAATTACAATCCTACAAAACTTTTTAACTCAAGTTTTAATGAGAAGCTCAACTTGAAGCATGAAATTCGAGTACTCACCGACCTTTATCATTATGGCATCAACACAAAGTTAACATTTACGTGATAAGAGTAAATAAACAAAGGAAATGTAAATGTTTCCATATATTTTGATATTAGGTTTTATAAAAATAACTGCATGCATAGTAAAAATTATGTCCATTTTATGAAAGTGTAAATGGTATGAAGACAAGTTTTTTTTAAAGAAGTGCTCAATTCAAAATTATATTTAAACTAAATACTAGCCTTTTATAAAACGTTGTGTGATTTAGTGGATTATAAATTGCTTATAACCGTTTATCTCAACTATAAATAAGGATCTGTGAAAATTGAAAGTATATTGAAAATATCTCGAATGAGATAAGAAAAAAATAAATTTGGTGTAATCTCGAAATTTAAAAAATTAAGCTTGAAAATTCAAGAAATTCGAAATAATATCATGGAAAAGCTACCTTAGTAAATTTACAAGCCAAAAAGAAAGTTTATTATTTCTAATAATCCTGTAAAAACCCGAAAATAGGCCGCACTTTCCCCCCCAAAACAGCCTTTATTAACAAATGTTTTGGTTGAACGTATTGTTTTTCCAATGTCAATGGTATACATTGCAACCATCAATATTTCATTAATTGCATTTAAAACGTGAGTTAAATCCAAAGTGTTTGAATGAACTATAAGATAATCCAATGCAACCCAAATCTCTGAAGGAAGTTTAGCAATCTATAAACTATATATTTTCTTGATTAGACATAGTTTACATTTTTGTAGTTTCAAAGCAAGTTTTATTGTCTCATTTTCAATATTTTTTATTATTCTCGTTTCAATGCCACTAAGGTAAAAAGTAATTCTCACACATCCTTATTATAAATGTCTTCTTTACATCAGTTATGCACATTATCACATGTTCAGTCCAGTACATTCAACGAGAGGTGAAAAAAAAAGGCAACAATACGCTGTGAGAATAATGTGGGGGTGACCTGGTGGTCTAGGGGTAAGGTGTCAGACTTCTATGCTGGCGGCCGGGGTTCAATCCTCGGTCCCGGCAAAGATTTATCTGATTACCAAACCCTTCCTTCACCTCTGACAAGGCATCTTGTGAATGTGGGGAATGCCAGGCCGCCACCGTGGTTCGGATTCCACGTTAAACTGTAGGTCCTCCATTTCATCTCACAATCACCCTACCATTACACATTAGCGTAAGTGCGTATAACCCGAACGGGTAGTAAGACGCGGTGCTAATAATAATAATAATAATAATAATAATAATGTGGAACATAACATGTCATGATAGTGGAGTATGTGATGTTCATGTGGTGCTGCGTCACTACTAGGATGGATGAGCGTGCCCTCACCTGACGTGCACTGGGTGTGCAGGACTAGCAGCCACGGTGCCGTCCTCAAACACAGGGTTGTCCATAGAGTAAGTTGTTGGCGGTGGAGACTTGGACTTCTTCATGCTGGTCAGGCGACGCATCAAACTCCCTTTGTCCTTCTTCTCTTTGGTCTGAAATAATATCGACACGCCTTAAGAACCAGTTTGAATCATCAAGATCATTTTTAAAATGTATTCTTAAAGCTTTCATACCAATCATTGGTAGTTTAAACCAACAAAACCCCACACCATTAATTAACCATTCAACTATTTTTTAGTTTTAATATACAAGTTGATATACACAATGTTTATTTTTTTTTTTAATTTTCTTCAGTTAATTCAATCACAAATTAACATTAGGATAAGTAAAACTGAAATAATTATATTATATTTTATAATAAAAACTTAATTTTTAATTTATCATCTTAAGAAGAGATTTATTAATTAAATTTGGAATATATTTTCTAATTTAAATTTAATGCCTAAACTTACATAGTTATACAAAGTATTATACTTTTATCCAACACTAAACATTTTTTAAATTTTCAAAGTTTGATTCGGGTTTGGGAATATCTCAGATTATTCGATACTGTAGTTGATTGAAAAAGTAGCCTTCGCACACTCCTATTGGATTTGATAACATTTAATTATAAAATATTAAATTTGGATTCAATTTGAAGTACTAAATAAAGATTTGATTCAAATCTAAGATTCTAGAATTTACACAAGAATCTACTATGATCCACCCCTCGGAGGTCCCGCATGACTGGGGTCAATACCCACGCACCTTGTCCACAGACTTGTTGGCGGCAGTTACGGCCACATTGGGCGGTGGTGTCACGGCCATGGAGACGTGCAGAGGGCGAGAGTCCCCAGACATGACAGCCGAGTGACTGCGACCCAAGGACACGGGAGCAGATGAGGTCAAGTCCGAGGCCTGCAGCTGGGAGGTCTGTTGCTGGCCGTGCCAAGACGCCGAGATGGTGGCAGCATGGGGGCTGGTGTTTGGGCTGGAGGAGCGGGGAGGGAGTTCAGGGGGACCCTGTCCTCCACCGCCCACTGGTGACAGACAAAATAAACAAAATGAGAATAGGTGTCCACGTTTACACAAATTCCTTCTTTGTGTATATGAAAATGTTTAAAATAAACAAAAAGTT
This sequence comes from Timema cristinae, assembly GCA_039000515.1. NCBI lineage: Eukaryota > Metazoa > Arthropoda > Insecta > Phasmatodea > Timematidae > Timema > Timema cristinae. The sequence goes on from JBCFYV010000003.1 coordinate 74,083,766, forward strand.
CACTCCAATTTCCATAGAAGTACCTCAGAGAAAATAAAGCTATTTTATAGTTAGTGATAATATCCATTAAAAGGTCCTTACTATGAAAAGTGAACTGTACTTTCTAATCCAAATGAATGTTCACATTATGAGAACCCCTAATAAGATGGGCTTACAGATGGTTTGATAATTTGTTTTTTGTCATCGTATCTCGCTGCCCATTTGGATTATACACTTTGTACTAACTATGTTAATGTGTTAAAATGATCAGAAAGGATGAATTAAGAGGAAGTGTAACTAAATTTGCATGAAAATTGGAAAACCATTAAGGAAAATCCACCCTTATTATATCCAACCAGGATTCGAACCTCAATCTTCCCATCATTGACAGTTCAGTGTATAGTAAGAATAAGTAACTAATGCCTTAGGCCATTTTGCCAGCAAAACGGGTTTGTTTATTTATTAATTATTATTAGATTTATTTGAGACATTTATTGCGTACTTTAAGAATCAACTGATTTTATCAGCAAACGACTTATTAAAATAGCTTGAAAATAGAACAGACACAACATACAGCCCCCAGACATTAATTTATCAATGTTAAAGGGGGAACCTCACATTTCACAAATAATACATTTTCGCCCATGGCGGGAATCTAGCCCGAGACCTTTAGCTTAGAAGGCAGACACACTACTGTGAGCTTCTTACCGGTGAGCGTGTGCTGACGAGGACTGTACGAAAGTGGGACAGTTCCAGTGGCCCGAGTATAACTGCGGGGTTCCAGAGGTGGCGTCCCAGTGTTCCGAGGAGACGACAGAGGCTGCAAGGGTCCTCCACTGCTGGCAGGGCGACTGGAACCACGGAGCTGGGCCTGTACCCTACACACAAACCACTCGACATTACAACAATGTACGACACGGCAGACCAGCTCATATGGTGGAGGTGGAAAAGAACGCAAGTCGGTGGGGGTCGGCGAAACTTCGACTACACTTATTATATTCGTTACCTTTGACTTAGATTCAAAAGTAAAATTATGGATTCAACAAATACAAAGCTTTGTTAAGAAAAAAAATAGAGTTGGGTCGAATTCAGTATTTTATGAATCCGAATCTCCAATTAACTTTTGAATCCAAATTTCAAATTCGCATCTTTGAAAAAGTTATGAACATAAGAGGAAATAAATATATAATAAAATAATATGAAATATAAATAGTAACAATGTTAATATTCTTTCTTCTTTCGGCATAGATGAAGTTGGAAAGACTAATCTTTATGGTGTGAGATTTAGTAGTTAAAACGTAAGAGGTAGCTAAACAAAGGAAAATTGGTGCCAAACGGTTATTTTAGATCAAACATTGAAAGGGGGCAGAAGGGCAGGGCCTACACTTACCAGAAAACTTTAGGTCTCAAAGTCCATCATTAAAACAATAAAACACGTACTTATTTTATTTTCAGGACACATCAGTCCCTTAAGAGAGTAAAAACACAGACTGGACTATGGAATCATGGCTAGAGGTAGGTCATGGTCACTTAAGATAACACTTATTTAGTTCAGTGACCATGATCTACCTCGAGTCCAGGGGGTCACTCTGCTCGTTATTGGACGCCAGATCATCAGTACCTGTATTGGAGGGCTATCGTCGAGCCCCGAGTACCGGGGTTCATAAACTGTGTAGGATCACCTAGAGGTCAGTCAAGCCATTGGTTAAATATTACTTGCATACTTTAAGTAAAGCTATTAAGTACAATAAAAACCTTAAAAACCCACGCCAAACATCAATTACGAACCCAGCCACAATCCATCCTGACAACCTAGGCCCACAGAAGGAAGAGAGGGGAAGGGCGACATTAAACTAAATGTATCTAATTTTTTTGCGAAACAAAAAAGAAGAGAGACACCCAACTAGGATTCAAAATCTAATACCTCTTGTTATCGCCAATCCAGTTTATCGTGAAAGTGACTATTTAAACCATGTGGCCACCGAAGACGGTAGTTAGCATGTTAGATTAGTACTAACTTTGCTGGTGTGACGTAGTTCCCAGGGAACACCCCACTCTTCTGTGAGCGACTGGAGGTCCCTTTGAACCAGCCGTCTTGACATCTCTCGGTTACCATGTAGATACAACCTTTCTTCAGCTCGAGTTCGTCAACTTTCTGAGGTTTGTAAGGATATAAGGCAATATATCTGCAACAAGCGGAAACACACTTAGAGATTAAATTAAAGCAATAGTTAGTTAATAATACGGATAGAACTCTGGAACCTCAAATTCTTAAAGGTGTACGAGATTTGAGGATTAGAGACTCAAATCCTTCAAAGGATTATTTTCTCTCTCAATTTTCAGTAAATATTTGTTTTAAAGCTCTAATACTGTACATATTTGGAAGAAGGTACAGGACAGTTGGATCATTCTTTACAAATTTCCTTTAGCTCCCTTTCGTTTTTTTTTGTTTCTTCTTTTAGGAAGTTGCAAGACCTTTTCACACTCCCTCCTGATGTGTTCCGTTTATAAGATGTGTTATTAAATTTGAGATTCAGGATTCAAAGACTAATTAAGATTCAGATTAATAAAATAGTAGATTTGACCTATCTCTACTTTAAAGGTGTAAAATAACTGAGAGATGTTTAGAACAAAAGTTAGATTCAAACATACGCTGCAGGAAGATGTCCCATGTTAGCTGGAGATATGTGGGAGCCCTGCGGTGGGGGAGGGTGTCCCCCGGCCCAGTCACTGCTCCCGGAGCGTCGGTGCCGCTGACTACCTGCCGCTGCAACAATTCCTCTCCTGGGACCTCTTGAGAGACGGTCGTGTTCGTGGGGCTGAGGATCTCGGCAGAGTGCCTGTGTGAGGTCTGGTTGTTGTGGGCTGTGTGTGGGAGGACACTGAAGCTGTGCCTCTTTTCCCGGTGAGGTGGAGACACCGGGTGATTGGGCCGCGCGGGGGTCTGGGCGGCGTGTGCCGGGGAAGTGGGGGACGAGGGGGCGGTGCTGGAACTAGAAGACGTGTTGCTGGAGGAGGTATTGGGAGTCGTGGTCGAGGAGGATGCTGATGAGACAGTCGAGCTCGAGTCGGAAGTCCCCAGGATGATATGCTGATGGGAGTGTTCTGTTGTGGTGGACCCCTGGTGGGTTGTTTGTGTTGACACCACAGGAGTGTTGTGATGGTGGTGATGGTGATGATGGTGATGCTGAGAAGACTGAGAGTTGGTCACGGTACGGCTATGGTCCGTCGGGATGAGAGGAGTTGTGTCTTCGGACGTCGGCGTTGGCGGAGCTACTCGAGATGGCCCGGGTTGAGAACTGAACATAGATATGTCCACATTATTTCTAGACACGAGTCTTAAAATTGTTCATGTAACTCTATATAGAAAACTAAGGATGGGACGTCGAATCCATTGGGATATTCGAGATTCAAGGATTTGAGATCATTTAAGATTTACAACTTATGTCCATTAATTTTTTTTTTTCATTCTTTCATGTTCATTGTTTTAGAGCTATAATACTGCTAATTGATAGTTTATAGACTCGTTATAATTATAGGAAAATCTCAACCAGACTCCAGACCAGTAATTTAACACTTAACAGAATGATACCTTACACAATGTGGCCACCGAGGCAGATAATGACATCTTCAAACATCATTAATCAGCCAACACAATTAACACAAATGTTTTATAATATTTAGTTGCAAATTGAACTTAGATATGTCTGTATAGTCTTACCCTGACGGGACTACACTTTGGGCTATGACCCTATCTTTTAAGATGGACCACAGTGGAAAATTTTAAGGTAAGTTCCAAATAAACTAGTAATTGGCGCCATCTACTCACTTTGTGGAAAGTTTCATAAGCGCACGAGCCACTCCATTCAGTTCCACAAAGGCCAAGGGAAAGATTCCAATTCTTTCAGACAGTTTTCCTTCCGCCCAATTTTCATCGACCCGCCTTATCACAGTGATCACTTCCCCTAGCGAGCAAACACAAGTGATAGGCACAACACACACCGACATATTCAACATGTAGACATATCACTGGGACGCCCTTAAGGGTTGTACAAACGGTGCGGTCGCACAGGGACCTATCTGGTGATAGCTCCAATGTTTTCCATTTATTTGTCTTTGGGGGATATGTCTTACGATAACTTTTGAATGTAATTAACCAATTTAATTCAAACTTGGCATGGTTATTCTTTGAACCCTTATATAGAGATCAATTTGTTGGAGAAAAAAATCAAATGAAGGGTTGGGGAAAAGTCAACTCTTATATGTATCAAAACACGGCTTCTAGTATAAATTATTATACATGTTTACCTACAAGGGCATTTCCTAATATCAGGAACGGCAGAAAATTGGTATATAGGTGTTAATAACTGTAAGAGCACTAAACAAAAAAAAAATATTTCTTATTCTTTAGGAGGGAGGTTAATAACTGGAGTCCTCACAAACTTCCAATGGGGGACCCCCAAATAAAGTTTTTTGAGGACTCAACGTTTGTTAAGGGCGGCCCTGCCTTGATAAATCAATATTAATTATTTTACTAACCTTGTTGAAAGTTAAACAGCCTTCCTCATCGTCAATGGTCATCCTGAAGTCATAGAGGGCTTTACATTGGGGGATATGGCTTGGTAAAGGAGTGATTACCTAGGGGAGGAAACAAAATAACATGTTATAATCATTACAATCAATCTGTTTCCAGCCTGTAATTGAGTCAGTTTGGTAAAATTCCTCAATCTTCCTCTTTCCTTACACCTTACACTTGCACACATGCTCCTCCTATTTATTTATTGGTCTCCCTCGCGGTCTTTTTCTTACTTACATCTTCATCGTTCTTCTTGATTTTCTTTCCTTTTTCGTCCTCATTACATGTCCATACCACCTCAGCCTTGCTTCCTCTACTATCTCATGTACTCCAACATCCTCATTACATGACCATACCACCTCAGTCTTGCTTCCTCTACTATCTCATGTACTCCAACATCCTCATTACATGACCATACCACCTCAGTCTTGCTTCCTCTACTATCTCATGTACTCCAACATCCTCATTACATGACCATACCACCTCAGTCTTGCTTCCTCTACAATCTCATGTACTCCAACATCCTCATTACATGACCATACCATCTCAGTCTTGCTTCCTCTACTATCTCATATAACCCCACTCTTGCACAGATAACTTATTCTTATTCCTGTTTTACTTGTGACAGCTAAAATGCTTTCAAAAACTTCATTCCCATGACCCAACCAAACAAAGGGTTGAAATTGTAATTTAAAATTTATAAGTGCAAGAATTCCTTTCCTTGAAAAAAATAGTTTAAATTTCTACTTCTTATTATTTTAAATGAACTGTAAACACTGTAAAATAATATAATGTATGTGAGAAGGAAGAAAGTCGACCTGTAAAGAGGGTTGGATTTATCCGTGATAGAAAGCCAGGCTAGATCACTTTTCAATTGACTTTTTTTATTTGTTTCTAAAACATAATTACAATAGTCAAAATACTTCGGCAAATATCAATTTTTAATATGCTGAGATGCAAAGATTTATCTGATTACCAAACCCTTCCTTCACCTCTGACAAGACGTGTATTAATCACAACTTGTGAATGTGTGGAATGCCAGGCCTCCACCGTGGTTTGGATTCCACGTTAAACTGTAGGTCCTCCATTTCATCTCACAATCAACCTACCATTACACATTAGAGTAAGTGTGTATAACCCGAACGGGTAGTAAGACACGGTGCTAATAATAATAATAATAATAATATTGGGGTAAATACATAATGTCTAGAGTTAAGGCAGTAGAAAAATAACTGTTATGATTTATAGATGAATATGAAGTAGATGAAGACATGGGAGTCGTGGTAGCTGATATCTAGCAGAAGTATTTTTTAATGCAAACATTGATCAACCAATGTGGAAACAATTAAGAGAAAAACTAATCTTATATTCTAAAAAGCAATTGCACACTTCCCTTTTGAAAAATTCTTTCATCTGTTACAATCCACTCTCATAGAATATTTTTTGACCAAAAATGTTTTTCACTAAATCTATCATTAGATTTTTTTTCTACAGTTCTCTTGACAAGAAATATTCTAGTATTTTTCCTCACAATCACGACTCTCGAAATTTGAGGGCATATAAACATTGACATGTCAGTTTTAAAACAATCTGGAAATTTATATTTATTTATATTTTTAACATGTGAAGCCATTGTGCAGAGATAAAATTTTATAAATCTTAACAATTGTTGTCATAAAACATCACAGCTATCCACAATGATCACAACGCTTTCTGATATAGCGGCAAATCGTGTAACTAAAGAGCTTCAAAGTTTGATCAACTTTTACATAGGGTTTTGAGTAGTGTGTTATAGGGGTACACCCGCACTAATCCGAACCTCCCCTAGTTTTGTTCCCTCCAGCTGCGTTCAAGGTCACATTGATGTTTTCTTTATATCTCTCCATGATAATCAGCAGATGAGGTCCTGTCTGGCTAGTGTTCTAGTGTTTATATGTGATTTTATTGAGCAATGTTGTCAAACAAAATAAAACAAAACATGTCAAGCCTAAAACAGAAATATGTAATTTTATACAGGCTTGGGAAAGTCGAGACATTAATACAACTAGCTACAGAGTACTATGTGGGATTATGTAAAGTAACTCTCTGCAAAGCTATGGAAATATGTTTAAAAGACAAATTAATAAGACATTTAAGAATCAATTTGTGAATATTTATATAACAATTTTGGATTCAGATTAGCAAGCCTGTGCTCTATTTTATATATATATATATATATATATATATATAATATATATAAAAAAACTAAAATATTGAGATATTTAAAACCCAGTCCATGCTACTATACCTGCACGTATGTCAAGGGGAATACCCCTTGATTCCCCCCACATTCTCCTTGACACCAGTTAGTGTCTATCTTCTTGCGCAAGAATATTATGTCACCTTTCTTAAAGGTCAAATCACTGGAATAGATTCAGAAAGAAAAATAAATTAATTAGTTACCCTAGTTATTATTTCATAGATAAATATTTTCCAAAGCTATCCTTGAGCATTAATGAAAGATCATTCAAGATGCCAAATTAAATTAAGAAATAATTAGGTTGGATATCGCAAGTAACTTGGCTTTAAAAACAATAATGGACTAGTCAGAAATCGAACAAAGATTTTGAATCATAAATAATTTCCAAACCTTTCTAAACCTGTTTTGATGGTAAAATGGTCTAAGGTGTCACTCTCATAATAGACTGGACTTCCAATGACGAGGAGATGAGGGTTCAAATCCCGGTCGGGCGTACTGAGGGTGTTTTTCCTAAATGGTTTTCCACCCTCTCTCCCTGCAAATGTCCTCTAAATCCAACCTTGCTTATTACTAACAAATTGGTGTTATTAGTATATTTTCCTTCGCCCTAACAGGTAGTAAGACAGTGCGACAAAAAAAAAAAGAATTCAAAAGTTTAAAGTCTTTTGCTGTGGGGTTGGTAACTATGATGAATTTTCACATACCCAGGTTCGTTGGAGAGATAGTCATACACAGCTCTTGCGTATGGTTGATTGGGTTGCGTCATGGTCTGTTTAGGAGTAACAGGGGTCCGGGTGGTAATCTCCAGGGATTGAACCATGGCAGTGTTGGGAGCTACAGAGTGCTGCACTGCTGGGGACATCTGCTGCACCGCAGCCTGAGGGAAATGGCCCCCTTGCACGCGGCTAGGGGTACCGATACCGCACTTCTTCGGTGCTGCGTTGCGCATTCCTTCTAAAATCCTCATGAGTAAAACGTTTGGCGGTAGCTCATCTATTTTGATGTCGATCAGGACCCTGCACTCCGGACAGCGCAGTTCTTTGTGGGTGCTGACTATCTCCTCTAAACATTTCTTGCAGAACGTGTGCTGGCAAGGTAGAACTTTACTCGAGGTGTCCAATCTCTCCAGACAAACAGAGCACTCCAAGAGATCGTTCAAAGTCCATTCATCCATGGTTTTACTTTATTCCACTTCCAGAACAACCTGCAAAGTATTAACACTGGATATTAGGATAGGCTTGGTTTGATCCTGTCAAATATTCATGAGACATGAAAGGTACTCGGCTTTGATTCAGTAAGGTAAACTTTAGATGGTGCCTTGTGACATAGGAATTATAAACCCAATTTTCGTAGAAAGAACCTTAGGCTATATGACGGCTAGAAAAGTTACTATCTACTTTTATATGACCTATTCGTACTCTGTATAATCTATAAAAATATACACTAAGATTATATTGTAAGGAATTCCATCAACGATAGTTTCGGAACATCCCAAATTGACCATGTTACAGTTTTACCAAGTATTGTTTATCAAATCAGGTATATAGATAATAACCAATTACCTTAGTACAGTTATGGAAAAGAGGTAGTTTAGAGCATATTATAAAATAACAGTTCTGTGACAAAGAACAAAGTGAGAATATTTTTAGGTGCTCTGGATAACGTGAAAGAATGCATTTTTACTATTGTATCATAGTTAATTCAAATCAATCAGATATCAGACTAGCACAATCATGCTAAGCGATATTAGTATAAGCACACTTTTAGATTGAGTAGTTGTATATCTGCTTCATATCATTTGGGTGATTCAGAAACTGTCCACCCTTGCATGCATCCTTAGTGCTATGTGAAGCTAAGCATAATTAATAATACAAATTAATTATATTGAGCATAGAATCTCTTTAAACAAATTGATCATTTGAATATCATGGAGGAAACTATACAAACATATTTACGTAAGTGAAAATTAGTTTAATAAATAAGTGTGGTGTATGAATGCTTACAGAATGAAAGACAAAAGGTTTATTTGAAGATAATGAATATCAAGCAATCATATTTTGGGACTAATCATATATATTGGACTGAAGTGCTCCAAAAGCTACTTAAAAAATCTGCATGGTTTATGAAGAATACATAGTTACGTAATAAATTAAAAGATACAAAATATTATTGAAGCAATAGAATAAATGTCCTAAAGTGCAATTATTGATATTCAAAGGGGGTGTAAACATAACCATAATTGAAATTAATAAGCTAGCACAAAATAAGTTCAGTGTGAGTGGCTGGGCATTAAGACATCCTAGGTAAATAATACTATTGGCATGCAAAATTTACCATTCTTTTGGACACCTCAATGTAAATTCACTTAAAATTTTTACTTGATTTTAACAAACTGACATCATTTTAATGAATCAATTCTATTCCCTAACAGCATATCCGGTCTTCGGCCAGCAAGGGTAGCACTTCCATTGTTTGAATATGTTCCACTTTATTTACGTAAAAAGATTAAATATGATTAAAAAAAGGTATTTAATTAAACCAATCTATCTAACTATCTAATATATAAACATATATCAAAACCAAATCATAATATACAACTTTTCCTAAGTTTAATATTCAGATAATACTACTAGAGCAGTATTCCAGGAAAGGTTCATAGCATTAATAATTTAATACTCTCTCCAAAACTATCAACTCTTAAGATTCGGATGGACACCTACTATATAAGAACGATAAAGTTGTGCCGGCTATTGCTTAAAAAATATGCATAGTAAAAACATGCGGTTTTTTGCATTGCATTAAACTTGTAAATTTAAAATGAACTATATTAATAAAAAAAGTTACAAGTTAATATTTACTTTTTTACAATAAGATGTAATTTCAATTAAATTTAAATTAAATAAAACATGAAAAACAATAATATAGTTTTGAAGTTATCATATTATTATAGAGAATAAGATAATGTTCTATCATACACGACAAATCTTTATAGTACAATAACGGGCACAAAATTTGATATTTTCAAATTAAATCATGTCTGAACTGTTGAAAAAGTTCAGTAGCTGCCTGGTAGAATGCTCTGTCCTCGGAAGCGCCTCCCCCTCTCCACCCCAAACCCCTCTTTGGCATTCACTATCTTTTCATCTTTTTTTTTCTGTAAGCCATGCTACTCCCCCTTCCCTTCCAACATTTATTTCTCCTTCAGGTAAAACCCTGGTCTGGACACTAACTGTCTGTCACCTTGTTACTACTATTTCCTCCAAACCTCAGTTTTTGAAAAGGTTCCTTTTGATGTATTTGCATGATCTATGTTAAAAGTTTATTTATAGAGTAGGCTTGATTCTGTTTACCTTATCAATAGTTTGTGTAACAATCTACATTATTTCTTTGAATTGATACAAACTTTTTGTATAGAAATTATGTTTTTTATCCTAGAAAAATATTCTAGGCGATACTCCCGCAATGGAAACAGAAAATCTGTGTTACACAGCAGGAAACCAGCTAAAAAATAATAAAAGACTTTGAGAAACACTACCAAAGAAAAAAGCTAGTTAAAAAATAATACCTATTTTGTTACTTTTTTGTTTAGTGTTGGTGTTTGTAACATATATACTACCCGCACCAGTGGTTGAGTAGAATAATATGCTAGTATAGCATTGCACTCTATCGCTGTTGTCGGTGAGGTCGAGGTTCGAATCTCGTCCGGGTGAATTAGAGGGGCTTATCACATGTGATTTATCAGTGGTTTGCCATCCTCTCTATGCGCTAATGCAGGATCACTTCCTCTCAACTACCTTGGTAACCAAAACGGAAGATATAAATAATAGTTTGTGGGTCATTTATAAAGGATATTGTATTTTAATTATAAATGTTTGACAAAAAAAAAACGACAATAAATCTATCAATATTATTTCCAATATGCCCCACACGTTCGGTTAATCGACTAAAATTATACAAACATTATTATATGGAATAGGTTAATTATATAAAATAGTATGTAATAAATTAGTTTTAGGGTTATTTTGTCATTAAATCTAAATATATCCCTGGATATCATGTGAATTTCTTGGATGTGATTACGAATACAGATTGGGGCGGATGTTGATGTTACTTTCAACATTTGTGCCGGAGTTTACTGACATTACAGCTATAATGTTTGCTTGCATTTGCCAATTTATTTTAAGACATAGTCCCAATAAGTATTTAGTAGCTCACATGATAATAAAAGTGTGTAGGTTACTTTTGTTAACATTTTAAGCTATTGCTATAATGACACTAAATTTAACAAGTTATGTTTATTTAAGATTCAGATGGATACATACTTTAATATGAGGTTGATTTTGTCTACTGTACCCCACGAAGAAAAAAAATCCTTACAATAACATACGTTTTTTTCATTCAATTTAACTTGTAAACGGAATATTAATGATTGCACTAAAAAAATGCAATTTAATATCTACTTTAATACAAGATATATAATTTTATTTTAAAATAAATAAAACTTTAAATACAAAATGATAGTTCAAAATTAAGCATTTTGCTCTGACAAGTAAGAGGATTTTCTCCATACAAGACAGTCAAATTATAATGCATTAGACTAGTAACTTGACACTATGGGGATGGAGGGGGTGAAAAGGAGAGACTAGACGAAGAGACAGAATTTTTTGTTGTTGTTAAAAGCTTTATTTATGAAATGTCAAGATTTAATAAATTAAAATGTCCCACTAGTGGAAGCTGTGTACCAAATTCAACCTTATAGATAGTGGGGAAGTGAGTTAAATAAGGACTCTGGTCCACGCAAACAAACGGCCATTTCCTGAATGCATAAGCAATTTGGTCATAAAACAATTGATATAACATTCTCTATCAGACATTACCCTTAGACTATGTCACTGAATTTTATATAATAGGCCTCTGTATAGGACAACTTGTTTAATGTATTAAAGTATAAATGTACATGGTCCCCAAAGGAGAACAAAACAAGTATGCCAGTGAGTGTACGTCCCCACCCCTTACTCTCCCCTAAGAACTTCATGACCTTGATCGCTGGTGTGGGTGGAGGGGGTCTACGTTCCTTCGTTGGAGGATATGACTTTCATGCTTAATTTTTTCACACTTCATTTAATTTATCATCCATTATTTCTCCTTCACTCTCACCAAGCCATGCCCTTTCAATGAACTTGCATTTACTGTCTTTTTTATTTTATTTCATATAATTAGTTTTGAGTTACTTTAATCATAGTGTTTTTACGTAAAAGGCCTCTTATGGGTCAACACGTAGTTAAAACATAATAATAAGTTATTTTAAACATTCTTTGGTAAGTTTTCTAACAATAAAGTATAGTTGAAATATGTTACTATAATGCCAACTATTGCTTCATTATTTAAACAACTTTTGCCAGGGTCTTTGGTACCTTCTATTCTTTCCTCCATCATTGCTCATTTAATCACAGGTTGAGAATTTACCAGTTGAGGAGAGAAGTAACAAACAAATTATGTTTTTACTATGGAATCTGAAGAAAAAATACGTTTGTTTAAAATAGTAATGTTTTTTTTTTAGTCTATAAACAATGTTTCAGTATGTTCATTTTAAACTTATCCAAGATGAATGCTATTTTTTTTTAAAGTTAGATTACTTAATCTAGTATTGAATAACAGTATACCCGCCTCGGTGGCGTAGTTGGCTAACGCGCTAGTCATGTTGAGCTCGACCGCTAAGGACAGGGAGATTGAGGTTCGAATCTCGGTCGGGTGAACTGAGGGTGGCGTTTCCTAAATGGTTTTCCACTCTCCCTCCCCGCAAATATGGGTTCACTTCCTCTAATTCAACCTTCACAATTCCCAATCCATTATCGTAATTAGTACTTAAAGCGTATAAACCGAAAGGGTAGTAAGACGCGGTGCTAAATAATAACACTATTGTTTTGAACTATCGGTTTTATTTCATGTTTTTGAAACAGTTTGAATGAAAAGTAGCTAAAGTATTGTCAGATTATTGCTTATTCTTTTTACAAAATATATATTTGAAGTAGTCCATTTTACAATTTCAAAATTCCCCCCTCCTCCCTCTTTTAACATCTACAAATACTAAAAGTGATTATTTAACGTACAGTTTCAATTCTAAAATATGTTCGAGTATACGAACTTTAATTTGATACTGGCTAAACTAGGGATACACACGCAACTTCCTTTTTAAATTATTGTTATTACTATGATAATATCGTGACTTTAGCGTTAGTGCGTATAGCCCGAATGGATAGTAAGACATGGTGCTAATAATGATAATGATATACAGTGGGTAATATATAAGCTAAATAAAAATGTCACCATTTATTGTAAATAATGATTTCCTTGGGTAACTCAAAAAAATTGTACTTAGGAATTGGAGCCCTTGTCCTTTGACTTGGGACGACATTCTAATAAAACACCGAGATTGCGGCTCGAAACTCCACACTACTCCTTAGAGCAGAGGTGGGCAAATTTTCTCCCTGAGGGCCTCATGAACATCTGTAAGGTCCCTAGCTGGCCGCATGTAACAAACGTCTAAATTAACTAAATAATGAACGTTATTTTCACGCAAAATTGCATATATTAGTCATATAACCATATAACTTTGATACAAAAAAAGTAGCAAATAAAATCTAATGTCATAACAAATAAAACTAAATATGTTATGTACTCATGTTGATACTTAGCCTACCAAATGTTGATTAATAACTACTCAACTACTATTAAGAGAGACCTGTTCTTTGCTTTGTTAATGTTCACGCATGAGAAAGTCTGTTCACAAATATAGGTAGAAGCAAATAACACAAACATCTTTCTGACAAACTTTTTCAAATTACCAAACTTTTCTCTACAAGTGATGCATACAATTCAGTTAGTTTCATATTCTCAAAAGTCTGCTTGAAGATTGATTAAATCAAACTGGAGCTCATTTGATTTGCTCTTACACATGGAACATTATAATCGAGCTTGCTCACTTGTTCAAATGTCTAAAAACATACACTGATTATCTATTTAATTTGACATTTATGTTAGTAAAATCACAACAATTTTACAATTGCGTGCGGCCCTCAAGCGGCCCGTGGGCCGTAGTTTATTATCCGCTGCCTTAGAGAGCATTATCATGATAGCTTTTCTTTGGTTTTGTAGTAAGCAACAAAATTGAAAGGATTAGGGGTGGCGGTGGTGGCCTGGAGTAATGACACTCCGAAAGGTGATTGGAGAGTATTAGAGGGGTCAGAGGGGTTGGTGTTGTTACTGCCCTAGCTACAGCAGCGCAGCTCCGGTGAGGTGTTAGCACATGGTACTACTTGGAGTAGAGATTTGCCAAACCTCGAGATGTCCATCCGAATCTTAAAAGATAAACTTCCAATAACATTTGATTACAAGGTAAATTTATAGTGTTACCAAAATATTAACTGTTGATAGTAGTTAAAGAAAAAATTTATTCCCAACTAATATAGAGTAAAGTTAAAGCAGGATTCAATAATCACGGTCTAAGGACTGTGCGCCGGCTGTATTGTCCTGCAAACAATCTCGAACAGGTCCTCCTCAACATATGAATTACCTCGTGAGAGAATTGTTAGATTCAAACTCACGGGACTATGCAGCGACCGTAATGCTACCATAAACAGAATTCTAATGACATGACACAACAGGTGCACAGTCCTGTAAGTGTGACCAAAATAAAAAATATTGGTTAACCCTCCTAAATAGAGCTGTATCATGGGTGTACGGGGAATATTATTTGAGTGGGAGGGGGGGGTTATGTTTATTGTTAAAAAAAAATACCGGAAAAACTATTTATGAGTGATTTAAAAACAATCGACACACTAAACACTTACAAGATATGACTTGACATTATATATATATCAAAACATTACATTTTGCATTAATTAAAACAAAGGTCAATTATGTTATCATCTCAAAATGAAATCTACCATCTTTGGGCTCAGTGAAAACTTGGTGATAACTTCATCTGTGTCCACTTCGATTTCTATGTGAACACTGAGAAGGGCAAGGGTAGTTAGGCGATCTTGTGCCATGAAGAGAGTCCTGGTTCTGGCGAGGAGCTTGAACCTCTGCGTAGGAGCACGAGACCTCACACTTCACAAGCATACCTAAATGACTATGTCGCACTGGCTCTTGGTGCTGAGTCATTTATTGACAACTTGCAAGAACCTTTGAAGACATCCATGATAGAGATGATGCCCAACAATGGATGGCTGCAGTCGAGGAAGAGATGTACTACATGAAGAAAAATGAGACCTGGACCATTATTGAGCTGCCCTCCAGTAAACGAGCTATCAACTGCAAGTGGATCTTCAAGACGAAGCAGGATAAAAATGGACAGCTTGACAGGTACGAGGCAAGGCTGGTTGGTGAAGGGCTGTGCACAGAAGAAAGGGTTTGACTACAAAGAAACGTATTCACCCGTAGCCCATTTAACCTTTGTCAGAAACCTGCTTGCCATAATAAACAAAGAAGATTTAATTGTCTTCCAGTTGAACGTGAAAAATGCATTCCTACATGGAGACCTTCCTGAAGAGGTGTATAAATTGCAGCCACCTGGCTTAGTAACTGACAGCAACCTTGTTTGTAAGTTACACAAGACCCTCTATGAATTGAAGCAGGTATCACGGGAGTGAAATGCTAAACTTGACAAATTTGTGAATTCTCTCGGATTTAATTAAGCAGTCTGAAAACAAAAAATGTATATACTTCAACTTCAGCAACAGCATAAAAACTTACCTTCTGGTATATGTAGATGACATAATTTTGGCGGGGAACAATCTGCAGAAGTTGAATGACATCAAAACATATCTTATGTCAGAATTCCAGATGAAGGATCTTGGAGGTTTGCACAGCTTTCTAGGTATAAAAATTGATCAGAAAACTGATAGTGTGTTACTTAGCTAAGCAACATACTTGAAGAAAGTTATCAATAAATTTGGTATGGAACAGTGCAAACTTGTCAAGATACTGAAGGAGGCAAAAACGTCTGAAATAATTACATCAGAGTGAATAATAATAATAATAATAATAATAATAACGGTACTATGAGCTTGTTGGTAGTTTGATGCATGTGATGTTCTATACTCGCCCTGATCTGAGATTCTCAGTGAATTTATACAGCAGGTATCAGAGCAATGCAACAAAAGCACACTGGATTGGTCTCAAACGAATACTACGATACATTCAAGGAACACTTGAAGTTAGTCTCTTCTTTCCGAATAACTGTGATATCGCCTTAAGGGCCTACGTTTATGCAGACTGGGCCAATGACAGCAAGGATCGTAAATCCACATCTAGGTACTTATTCCAAAATTATGGTGACACTGTTATATGGACTACATGTAAGCAAACTACGGTCGCCCTGAGCTCGACGCAGTCAGAGTTTGTCTCCCTGTCAACCGTCTCATCCGACCTACTCTGGTTGAGAAGACTTATCCAGGACTTTGGGATTATTATAGAACCCACCAAGGTGTTCGAGGACAACCAGTCCTGCATAAGATGTTTGTATAAATGGGAACATCGAAGACTAAAGCATATTGATGTCAAATACAACTTTGTTCATGATTTGTATCTAAATGGTATTATTGATGTGATTTATTTGGAGACAAATGAACAATTTTCTGACATTCTGACAAAGAGTTTGGTTGGAAAAAAATTTGAGTACTTTCGTAATTATAGTGGTTTAATCAAATGATGATTCACTAGAGCTTATTTGTATGTATTTAAGGGTACATGTAGGGCATTTTGCCTAATTTTGTGGTTGTAGTAGACTGAAGGAGGAGTGTTAAAATAGGCAATTCTATGCAGGGATATTCAAGTTTAGGTTTATACCACCGTTAAATATGTCGTTTTTTTTAGCTAATGTGTGTTTATTCCTATGAACTTGTGTAGCAGGTGAGTCATGTTCTTAGTTATTATAACATGTACTGACAACAACTATTACAAATTAATTACATTATTTTATTTCACCTATCTAGTAATGACATTCTTAAAAACTACTACCAAATTTGCGTGCATCCAGCCCTAAAATAATTCGAATTGTCGGATAGTTATTTTTTATATTTTCAAAGATTTTATAAATGATTAATATTAACACACAGTTATTTAATTAATTATTTTAATTTTAAATAGATCAATAATATTTTATTGCACTACTACCTGTTTACTATGTATTGCCTATTAAAAATAAAATAAAACACATCCATCTAATAATTTTAACAATTTACATTACATAAAATGATTTTAATAATATAAAATAATCAACATTCTAAGATAGCCATTTATAAGTAGATACATAAAATAAATAAGTAAATAATAATAATATGTTGATTTCTGTTTTATATATAATAACAAAATAACAAAA
>JBCFYV010000003.1:74118803-74145418 GCA_039000515.1 Timema cristinae
GAAACTTTTTATTTATTTATTTACAATTTAATACAATTGGATTTGAGCATAACACGTGTACAAACTAGTTATAGATTCAAGCTCCCAAAGAGCTGGTAAACAGAAGGTGATTAATATAACAAGCAAGGTGAGCTTGCGATCTGAAATTAAAAACATGTTATGGAAATCGGAGATCTTACTTTTTCTAATATAAAGTGCTTTTAGTGTGTCCACATTATAGAACAAAACATTTTACAACTCAAAGCCAAAAGGAATTATGTAATTTTTTTCTGCCCGTCCATGTGAAGCAGTGAAGATTCAGAAGAGTCCACTAGAATTATCCACAATCCTCTCATCCTAGTGGCTTAGAATCCAGCTCGATTACTTACCTTAAGTTGGCTGGAAAAAAACTCTTAAAGCTAACATTAAAAACAGAAGAACGGTGATTAGGGGCGTGTCAAGTCTTATGTTTTCAATCCAAAGCAAAATAGAAATGAATTATATAAAATATCTTTGAGAGGCCTGCTAGCTCAAAATTTTCTTTGAGTCAAATCTTGAGTGAGTTTCTTTTGAAGCCCCAGAGTAGCGAGCAAAGACAAGCTTGGGTTGAATAAATATGTGATTTTAAAACATAATTATGTAAATGAAAAACAAGTAAATATTAAAAACAAAATGAATTAAGACTTGTATATTTAGTAAAATAATTTTAAAAACTAAAATTTACTTACATTTATTTGATTTTAAAAAAAAATTAAGTCATAATAAATTATATGATTAATTTTAAATTTACTGTAGTAACTGAAAAATTAATCATGTTCCAATATAATGTTCCAAAGAAAGATTATTAAAAAAAGCATTGTTGAAAATACGGCGTGTCCCACTCCCCACCGAAGCCGGGACGTGGTACATTTTTGTATAAAGGTGTAGTTGATACCATCTTGCACTTAGTTATTTATGTTCCAAAATCACTACAGTGAGATACTTTAATTATCAGGGTTTGAATCTTTATCAGGTTTTTCCGATATGGTTTTCCTCCCTCTCTCTCCATCTATAGATATATATGCAACTGATGGTACAATTCATTTAAATATAGCCTTCCTAATCCCTAAGGCCATGGTGTAAGGGTATAACATGAATAGATAGTAAGACGAGGTGATAAAAAAAAGAAAGATATATTTATTCAAACCACATTCTGGGGAATTATGAACAGTTCTCTCTCAAGATACTCGAATTAAAAAACTTTTAAAAAACTTGAGCGCACAAACCCCTAATTGAAATATTTTTAAAGATGAATCTCCATAGTTGTCAAAACCAGAATTTATTTTTGAATGGAGCCTGAACAATATTCTGAAGTGTCCCACACCCCTAAACTGAAACGAGGACAGAGACATGCACATTTTAATAACTACAAAGTCTCATTTTATGAAACAAGATTTGTTCACTTGACCAGGATTCAAAATGGTATTTTCTCACAGGTGATGATTTGACATTGGGTAAACTTGAGATAGGGGTGCTTAAATATTTCAGTCACTCTCGAGCTCCATATTAGATGTATTACAATATTTTCCAACACTTTGCTAAGAATCACAATAAAGACACAACCATTATAGATGGGTTGAACCCACTATATTACGAATCCTAATGCAGTATACATATAAAATAATAAAATATATAAATAGCATAATAGAATATATAAATAGTAACTAAATGTTAACAATCTTTCTTATAAGCTATTCATTATAACATTTAGTGAAGTGTTAAATTACTGGTCTGGGAACAGGTTGTTAAGTTTAAACTATCAATATAATTGGTTCTGAAACACCGATCAGGTGTATTAGAGCTATAAAACAGATTTCACTTGAAAAATTGAGATTTCTTTTTGAAGATGTGCATCTTATTGGATAAAATTATACTTTACATCTTAAAATAATAAATTTACCTATCACAAAATGTAATTTCATTATTTTAGATTATCTTCTTCCAGAAATAATCTGGAATCTTAATTTTGAATCAAAGCTAAAGAGAAGAAGATGAACTGATGGTGATAGTGAATATAAGGGTGTAGAAACAGTTAAACCTAACTTAAGTCTAACTAACCAAACCCTAGTGACCCATGGTACCAGCCGGCAATCGAACCCAGGACCCCGATGCTCGTAGCCAGGTGCACTGACCATTATACCACAGGTCAAGGTGTTGGTCAACATTGTTATTCTATTGTGTCGAGAATTTAGTGTATTGTCTGCTTATTTTGTAATCCGACTCATGGCCGATCACCTCCTGGCATTGATTAATGTAAACTAAGACAGTGTAGACACATTGTACAACAATGTAAAGTGATGGTGAAGGAAGCCAAACTAAAAGGATAGTTAGGATGAGCTTAGATAGGAACAAATACACTTCTTTCTTCTTATCCTTTCTAACAGTTACAACTTTCTTCACAAAAACATAAAATTTAAAATCCTATTAATAAGATATGGAAAAACTATCCACATTAATTAAGTTGGAAGGGATTAGAGTGTATTTGTTCCTTCAATCAAGGGAAAATGACAGGCTGGAGACGGGAATCGAACCTGGGACATTTGGCTTTGCACGCCAATGTTCGTATCTATGCTCATATTTCATTGATCCTGAGGATAACCATCCCATACCAGATTGTGATACACATGAATTAATGGATTTGTTTACATTCCAACAAGATTAATTTCCAGGGTTAGTCTGTCTATATTCTGAGGAAGCTTATTTTCGATCCAATATGGTAAATAGTATGTCTAATTTCGAGCTCTTATTTTTTACAAAAGAAGTAGAAATTGTTAAGTTATGATGATATCAAACTCGTACACTATAAACTGTTAAAACTACAAAATTAAATTATAAATAGCGTACATTTCAACTATCACTATTTTATCAATTATATTTAAAATACACAAGTTATATTTTAAGTTTTTCAAACAAACAATAAGACAATCTAAAGCAAGCCCCATCCAAAATATCAAAAGGAACTTTAGTACTCTATAATCTATACATGTACCTTAATGAACATAATTTAATTTTTTTACTTTAAAAGGAAGTTTTCTAAGTCTTGTGATCGGGTTTCAATTAGGGATGAACAGGAATTACTTTTTTATTTTGGAACAGGATGGGAAATGAGTCAAAATATCAGGATTCGGGACAGGAAATTTTAAAATTACTCTTAAGAATAATCTTAGATTTAAAATATATGATTTCTAAACTAATATGATAAGACTTGTTAAAGCTATAATATTAAAACCAACTTCGATGGCTGCATGGTCTAAGGCATAGACTAGACTTCCGATGACGGGGATATTTAGTTTGATCCTGGCCGGGTGTACTAAGGGTGGTTATTCCTAAATGGTTTCCACTCTATCCATGTAAATACAGGCACACCTCTATATTCAATCTTCCTCATTCCTAACACACTAGAGTAATTAGTGCCAGAACGAGTAATAAGACACAGTGCTAAAATAAAAACAATAAAACCATAAATAAATAAAAGTGTATGCGAATAGAATTTTTTATCAAATCAAAAAAAAAACTTTGAATGACTGTCAAAGAATACAATTAATAAAATAGTTGATTTTATTACATTTTTGATGGAAATTATTTTTATTAATCAATTTCGTTTGAAAATGGTGTTTTGTATTTAATTATTTGCATAGTGCAAAAAAATACTAGATAACAATGTTTAGCACCTCTTCAAATTGCACTAAGTATGACACTGCAAAATATTATCTGGGTTTGAAACCTCTTAAAAATACCTTTCTTAAATGTTCTCTCTAGGTTTGACACCCCCTATACTCTACTCCTTGTCTGGCTCACCAACAACAAACATGGTTGACCTTGGCAACCTACTTCCTCCCCCCTTCACTTGCTGAACCTTACAAATAACTGTTGATAGAGAGAGACAGAGCACAATGTCACATGCCTCCTCAACTTGCTTGTCCCTCCGCACCCCAGACAACAAGTTTGATAAATAACAAGGAAGAAGACTGTCTACAGATGTACAGTGATGAGTCAGCAGTAACAGCTAGAACACCAGCGCCCCTAGTTTTATTTTCTGGAGCCCTATGTTTTGTCCCCCACCCCTGTAAAAATTTCAATTATTGAATAAAAATAAAATATTTTTTGTCAGAGAAGCTTTGTAATGTTGCAGCTGGAATTAGTTACGTGTTCTAACCACAATATTTTAATATATTTAAGTGATAAGGCAGTTTTTTCAATCTCACCTCCACTACTTTACGAACATGCGGGGAGCGCACAACCCTTGATGTCACATTGCTACCAAATGCTCGATAGCCCAAGTCCGCTTGTCCTGTAGCATCATCAACACCTAAAAACAAAGGTAATTTGGTTAATTAAATGTATATTATAAAGAGAGGAAACATGGAACCAGATGACTATTTAAAATTAAACATTGAAAAGAGGAGAGAAAGGAATAGCCGAGAAAAGTGTAGGTCTCACAGAAGCTCCACTAAACTCTTGACAAATGGTGCATTTAAAAAGTTTGGTTAAACCCTTACCGCTGAATGTCTGGTATCTGTCAGACAACGTCTCTGTCAGCGGACAAGGTCGTAGTTTTTCCATCTTCCAAAGAAAGCCCTCGGTCCGATCCTTCATTACAACGGTAATCTCACGCTCAAGGACCTGGCTCAAAGTGCGTAAAGAGTTGGTTGTAACTTGTTCCTTCCATTCAATCTGCATACAAAATAGAGATGTAATTACTAAAAACCATAGTTCCCGTGGATTAGTTATGTGACACGTAGTTATCGGGCCACTGACCTGTTTCAGATATTCCTCCTCAGATGTGGGCCCCCCGTCCTGCAGAGCGTCTTGTAAGAGGATCATGGGGTCAGTCTGCTCACTCCCCTCGATCGAGCCCCCAGCGATAATCTCACCATCAGGAGTCTGCACACATCAATTACTAGATTAATATACCTACTGTACATGTATAAAATACATACGGCTACTGTCCTAGAGGTGGACTAGATCCTGAACCCTCGAGAACATGTCAGACATGCCCCAAGATCAGGCAGGATTGACCCTTTCCCCATCAAGTTTCTAGTGGTAAATAAATCCTTAATGATCTATGTTCACAGTTGATCTCTTTTGTAAACAATCATCTTATTTCCTTATCATGTATTTACCTTGTACTAGTAATCGTTACCTCTACATATTAGAGTGAAGGGGAAGCAACAATTCAAGACACGCATCCGTGCGCGTCACATCCCCTCTGTGGGCATTTTCCGTTGATTATGTCATAATAGCTACATTGTCATTTCAATTATATATTTGTGCTTATGTAGTCTTAAGCTTGCATCAAGTAATTTCATATAATATTTGGGTAACCAATCAGTAATGTGAAGTTGGGTCGAATACACTATTTTACGAATCCAAATGTCCAATTTACCTATCAAATCCCTAATTTGAATCTTAATCAACATTCGTAACTTGAGGTAGTAACAATTTAAAAGGTTTCATGAAAATCTGAGGAGGCCGGTGTCATTTTATCGAATTTAGCTGGGTGATTTGCTATGGAATAAATGATCCACTGAACAAAAATATTTGAAAAGATACTAGAGGGGGGGGGGGGGGGGGGAGAAAGAAAAATAGAATACAAATAATGAGAGGAACAGGGCATTGACATAATGAAATGTTTCTAATTTTCTACAATTTTATCAAATTTATTTAATGACATATCAGACCTAGTTTCTTACTATTTAATGCATCAGGAATTTACAAAGCCGAATACTTGAGTACAAACACTAAATATTAGCTCTGCATGCTCCAAGGTATGTAAACTCTCACAATAGACCGGACTGCCGATGACGTGAAGATAACAATTCGATTCCTGATATGGTGTAATAAGATAGCTTTTATAATAAGGGCTTTCTATTCTGCCTCCATACAAATGTGGGTACACTCCCTCTATATTCAACCTTCCTCACCTGTAATACCGCAGCGTAATAAGTACATATGGTTACAGCCCACATAGGTTGTAATATACGGTGACAAAAAAACACACTAATTGTGTTTGGAGATTGAAGCACTAACCTCTATTTGAAGCTTTAGTCCTAGAGGTGAATCGGACAATATCTTTATAGCTTCGTCGAGATGTTCCTTTGTGCTGAAACTGATTCCGACATAAACACTGTTCCTAGGAGCCGGCACAAACTTCACGAGGCCCATTCCAATCACATTCTGGATCAGCAGCCGCAAATCCTACAACAAACAAATAACTAGGGTAAAACATACCAGTAAGATAGTTATGACAGTGTGCTAAAATAATATTCTTAACCTAAAAAGGGTTTATTTGATGTTTTACAGTGTTTCATGTTCTCAAGGTTTAAAATAATATATTATGTTACCATTCACAACATCCACTGCAAATTATACCAATATTTCAATGCTTTCCAGTAGATGACCACCCTGATCAATAAATGGATACCAGATGGTCGATAATTGGTTTTATAATTATAAAACATATCTTGTTCTTCATAATGCTATAGTTTATTTTCTCCATATTAAAACATGCTAAAGTATTGTTGTTGGAAATATAATTATAAAGAAAAGGGGAACCAGGCCTACTTTGAAGTCTATCTAAGTGGCCAATATTACAATACATGCCATATTTTCATAATTTTCCTAAGTGCCTTCATTTTGTCATAACCTGCCTTATTTTGACTCGCAAATAAACCTACGTGAAATTACATTTGAAATGTATAAAATTGTGATAGCCTACGTTAAGTTTTAACTTAGGTCCTAACTTAGTTAATAATTATTTTATTTTTCAGAAACTGTTCTATATTGATGAAAATGGCAGAAAATCTTGAAGACAAGACATTTTTTAAAATATTTTGAAGACGAGTTAAATGAAGCGATGAAATTTATGATAGATGGAGGAAAAATAAGAGAAGCAGGAAGAAAGTTTAATGTGCCCCAATCCAGATTATTAAACAAGATGAATAATTATAATGTGCCCCAATCCAGATTATTAAACAAGATTGAGTACCTGTTACTAGAAAGATAGGACCCCCAACTGGAATGTCTATCCAACACTGGCACAGTGACAAAGAAAATACTCTAATGATCCTGACAATATTTAATAGTGATGAGTCAGGTTTTCTAACTGGTTAGTTCTTAGTCCTAAAGGTATGAAGTAAAAAGTGGTTCTGAAAAAGAATGTATAGCTGTATTACTCACTATAAATGCAACAGGCAGTATATTTCCTCCAATGATTGTATAGTCTAATGAGCATATAATGGCAAACATAGTTTGTAATCTGAACCCGATTGGATAGTTGGAAGGTCAACATCAGGGTGGATGACCGGACAGACTTTTTATGGATACAAGTGTAACACTTTTCTTCCTTTGATGAAAAAAAAGAATATAACATTTCCTGTCTTATTCTTAATCAATGGACATCAGTCTCATTTGACTTAAGTTTCTAAATTTTGTGCTAACAACAATACTAGAATACATGCATTGTTGCCTAATTTTACGCATATATTACAACCAGCAAATGTATCTGTCTTTAGGTCATTAAAAAATAATTGGAAAACTGTTGTATTTGATTGGAAGAAACAAACCAACAGGGCATTGACTAGATTATTAGATACAGCTATATCATTTCACGGCCATATATTATGATCAACATAATCTGAAAAATTGTCAAAACGAAAGGAAAATTAAAGGGTCCCACATGCAGAAACGTCTAAAAAATGGCTGTCATACTGGGAAGACAAAGGAACAGAAAGATACAGCTGCCAAGAAGAAACTAAAGGTTATAGAACATGATACCTCCGGTGAAACTGAAAACAAGGAAGAATGGATAGATAGCGGGGAAAGTCTTCTTAGTTTCTCAGACTTACAATCAACCACAAACAATGTTACAGAAAGGTGTTTAAAAAATGGTGATTTTGTTTTGGTATCGTTCCCTGGAAAAAAGTCTAATCACAAGTATGTTTATATTGTGTAGGATATTTTTATTGTGAAACTGAAGTTATGTATTTAATTTCTATTTATTGTGTGGTTGACTATTATTTAGGACAAATGATGAAGATGTTAGTGTAGTTGAGAATCATCAAATTTTGGAAAAACTTGAGACACCAGAAATATTTAACAAATGGAGATAGAATTAAATATAAATTTTCAAGGCTAACTAATCTATCATAAATAGCCTATAACAAAATGTAGCCAAACAGTAAACACTAACTGAGCAGTGAGGCCTAATTGCATATATGTTTCTTTGTTAATATTAAGTAAAATTGTTTACCGTAAAGAGAGTAGGCCTAACTTTTTTTATGTTCTCTTTCTATTGCGTTGTTGCGTTGCATTTACAAAGTTATATAACCTATAATGTTATAAGTATTCATAAAGCTTAAATAAAACTATAGGTACTCTAGAATGTTCAAATTATATTTTGACATTTAATTTGAGGTATTTCAGCCTTTAAACCTAACTGGGTCTAAAATAGGCAGGAAAATGTCACAAGTCAAACAAATGGTAGGTATGTGTCTGGTCATTTACTGGAAATCAGTCAACTACTAGACGATTATGATCAAAAATATAAAATTATTTTTTATTTACTACAGTATTGAATTAATCAATTTTTACATAAAGGGGTGCCTTTAGAAATAAATAAGCTACAATTTTTTTGCGCAGTGTCAATTGTTATCGATTATATTGTGTTCTAAAAATAATTTTCCCCTTAAATGTGCAACTACTGGTAGGTTTACAACATGTAACTAAAGATGGGATGGAAGAAAACACCAGTTGGGGTCCGTATTTTTATGGCAAAAATTATTTTAGGACACGATAAATAAAATACCTATCTAGTAAATACTTATTCTTAGGCCCTAGGAACTCAAAAGTTCATTTCTGCATTTACAACAGTACCCCGCCTATCTCTATGGTGAGCAAGTTCTATCCAGTCCACAAAAACTATTAGCCCTGACCTAGGGTGTACATAGCCCATCATGGCAACTACCGTATTGGCCCAAAAATAGGCCGCATCTAAATTTTCAACCACTTTCAGAGAGAAAAAAACAATATTCCCACTTACATATGATCATGTGTATTAAATCTTTTGAAAGGAAAAAATATATTACCGGTAGGTGCCTACACTTAAAACTCGGTTACTTAAATATATAAAATCCATTTCAGAGAAAAACCCACACTATTTACACTTAAGATGATGTCACTTGGGAATAAAAGAGTAAGTTAATCATACTCAAAATTAAATCGCTTGGGGGAAAAAAAGATAAGTTTTTCATACTAAGAGTGAGATCACTTGAAAATTAAAAAAAATTACACACTTAAAATGTGATCAGTGAAAAAATAGACTAAAAATGAGACAATTTGAGAGGAATGAAAAATAATTCATCACACACACTAAATTATTGTTCTCACAATATAATAAGTGTTGAACAACATACTGAAACAAAATCTAACTCGAAATATTTAAGCTCTCTTTACAAAAATAATATATTGCCGAAAGAATGTGCTGCAGAAACTAATTTTATTTTGGCAGCCATTATGGCTCCAATATTGTACATATAAATAAGTCATTCTTCATCTATTTTTAAATAACTTTGCCAACTGTCAAGGTTCTTCTATTTTTAAAAAGCGATGGCTATTAACTTTGAAACAACAGCATAATATCTTATTGGTACAAAATTGGAGGTGTATTATCTAAGAGTGTGATTATAGGCCGCATTAGAGTTTTATGGGAGCTGTTTCTTGGGGAAAAAATGCGGCTTATTTTCGGGTTGATATTGTATCAGCCCTGACCTAGGGTGTGTATGGCTCGTTATACCTTAATATATCGAGGATGAAGCCCCTTGACTCTTATGCAATGTGTGAAGCCCTTTTCAGCCAGACCCCAGCCAGACTCCTTGTTGGTGGCATCGGGGCCCGACTTGGACTTGTCTGCATCGTCCCCGCCAGCCTCTGCGCGTTTCTCCTGAACAAGGAAACAAAACGGTGATACTTTGCCGTCAAGATTGAACATGTTAGAACTGCTTTTCCAGACAATCCATTTCTAACGTCGCATTATTTGGAAATGTGCTCTTTGCGAGCTTACCTCGACAGGTTAAACTATTGCACAGCTTATAAGAGGGGACCACGGCGTGGCCAGTCAAGTTAAAGACAAACTTTTCAGGGTAAGCAGTGTGTGTGTGTGTATATAACCTTGAATAAGCAAAAAAATAGCTGTTTTCTCATTTGTGAAATTATAATATTCTTAGTATGTATACAATAAATATTAATAATAAGCAAGTATTCTCACTATCCTAGTGAGGCAGTATCTAAAACTTGACTTTCTTACAAATCAAAAAATACAGACATAATTTTTGAGGTAAACAGCAATAAAAATTTATTATTATTATTTTATACATATTGATGATATTTAAATTTTAAAGTTATAGATACAAGTTGGACTATAATCAATGTTAATTTACTTTTCTCTACGTTAGCACATTTGATAGACCTTTTCAGAAATGTCGCTCTATAGGAAGGTGGATTCCTAAGTCGGCATAAGTTAAATGAACTCACACATTTTCTTCAAGATCATTTTGGATTTAGTATGATATTAAAGAGAGAAAATCACCGGTTAAAATAAAATCATTAAGCGTGCATAAAGTTCTATAAGCCTTGTTTAAACTTTCGGCCTGTGACAATCATCCAGTGCAAGGAGGTTCCAGAATATTCTTACTCGTTAAGACCAGCATCCAATTACAAGTGCCGCTTCCCGTTTTATAACTGCTGCCACGCCATTTTTAAAGAATCTGTTGAACCTTCTTGTAAATTAGGCAATGAAAGAACCAAATTTTGTTTATTCCTGGTCATAAAATGTAACATTCCACCCAAATAGTCCATCCCATCCAAGGCTCCACAGGATAAATATTCTGTAACATCTCAAGCCGAAGTTTCCAACATGGCTGTGGATTCTGTTCTAACACAACCACCATTTTTATGCCAATTCCAATTTTGTAAAAGATTGTTTGAAATACCAACCCAGTGTGGTCACTCACACTCGCTGGCTAGTGTACTCAACAACACATATATGAACCAATTTACCACTCATTCGACATTTTTACGCTTAACTAAAAACAATATTATTAATTTGTTTCCTTAAAAAAGCTTTCACATTACTTGTGTTTTAAATACTTCATGTGGATCTTACTAATCGTCTTCTTGATCCTGGAGAAATATTACATCCAGGTAATAAAACTACAACATAACATGAAACCACAAAGCCTATGTTCAGGCTGCTGGAGGGAACGAAGATTCAACAAGAACACATGTCAAGGTACAAATCCAAATAAACACAGCTTGAATAAAACACTGTCACTCGGTGAAGACAGTAAACAACCACCCCCGACCATAATCACCAGAGGGCGGAGTTGATCTGAACATAGCTCTAAGGAATATCAAACAATGACGTAGCAGATATTACCCTAAATTACCCCGCTAGGACCTTGAGGTACACCTAGACTAAGCTAGGCCTGTACTTCCAAACACTACTGTGTCATGAATGGGGAACATGTCCCTATCGTTGTACAGACACCAATAACTGAATAGATGGTCAGTCAAAACGTACACAGACTAAATATTAATTATCAGCTTAATTTGGGCCCACTTATTAGGCGATAGTGTTCTGGGACATTGCCATGCCTTGGCGGTCCTCCTAGAAAAATTCATAGTACAAGTGAGGTTTGCTCATGCGCGTGTCATCACAAAATAAGCTTTCTATCCAATAAATACAACATAAATAACTCGCACAACGTACCTTCCATATTTCCTGAGCTTGTCGAATCACATTGCGAGCCTCGTGGCGCATTTTTCTGAAGTTTTCAAGATTTTCTTGTGTGGCGTTTTTAGAAAAACTCCGCATGGCATTTCGACGGGCGTTAATAGCCTTACGGCACTCGAGTGTCCACCACGGTGGGGTTGGGCGATTCTCATTCTCAATGGTTGGCTTATCCTCATCCACAAAATCTTGCTCTTCTGCGAGCCCCTGTAATTTCAATAGCCTCTCTTCACCATCTCTTAATGTGCACTGTATTTTCAGTTACCTGGCATAGCACGCCCCAAATCTAACGATAAATAGGTTAAATCACACAGTAATGGGGGTCTGTGAAGCTTCGATTAATGTCAATATCAATTCAAATTTTATATTATTTGATTCACTGGCTTGATTCAAACCAAACTAAAAAAAAATTGATAGGGTTTTAGGCCGCCACAAATCCCACAATGTGCCTAAAATATGTTAGTATATTTTTAACAACTATTCTTGTAAGGTAAAGTTTATTAATTATTATATTTATTTGCGAGTAAGTTTAAACCTTTTCACCAAAACATCCTATATAAAACCCTTGAATAATACGTAACGAATGTGTTAACTTTGAGGACTGAAGATATATATTGAAATAGTTCATAATCACCACAACAGATGGTGCTCTTTACTCTTTAACTCTGACCAGGTGAACATGTTGAAGAACTTATATTTACACATGATAACTGATAGATTAGGGTCATAAGTTCAGTATATTTAACTACG
The DNA here is from genome assembly GCA_039000515.1 of Timema cristinae. Lineage (NCBI taxonomy): Eukaryota > Metazoa > Arthropoda > Insecta > Phasmatodea > Timematidae > Timema > Timema cristinae. The sequence goes on from JBCFYV010000003.1 coordinate 74,131,360, forward strand.
ATATGATTGGTTCAAACTCCTTCCTCTGCCAATCTTTAAGGATAATGAGCGCGCAAACGATCGAGAAGTAAGCCACTATGTTGTTATGGCCGGATGAACTCCGTCTGATTAGTCTCCATTATAAGTTTAGTGGTAAAGAGAAACATTTGCGGGTCGATGTGTGTAGTCAGTCAATTGTGCGAGAAAACGACATCAAACTAATGAACTTTAGATCCAAAAACAGAGCACAGCAAAGAGTGAAGACATTTGCAGTAAAAATAACAATACGGGTTGATGGAACCTTTGCAATATTATTTATAAACTGCCTACATTTTGTAAACTTTATATTGTTTACATTTACTAGTTGTCTTTGGGTGTGACTGCATAACACAGTACAATTAGTAATGTACACATTTCAAACTAAGAAAACTCAGCCACAAATATAAACAGTATTAATGACTACTACATAAACTTTAAATTGAAAAATGACATCTGGACATGAATTTGACACCTTAACTCAGTCGATAGCAAGTCTGTCAACTGTGCTAAGGGTCCCGGGTTTGATTCCCAGCACGGCCAAAAAATATATCATTGGGGAAATGTGGGTTTATCCTTTCACACTGATTAGTTAACGGCCGGGGACTGGATGTTGTGCCTGTCCTCGTCTTAAGTTAATTTATAAGCTATATGAAGGTATGACAGGCCTAGCAAAATGGTAGTGGAAAATATGACTTGAGAAAAATCTGGCCCAGGCCACAGGTTGGAAAAAGTAATAGATGTAACAAAAAAACACCTGTACAAGGGCATCGAACCTACGTCCAGGTGTCATTTTTCAATTTTAAATAATACAATATTTAGATGCAGCTATAACTGTAACTAAAAATATATATTAGCTTAGATATTTAATCCATCAAGACTAAAATAATATTCTAATAATATATAGTAGCTATATCAATTTGTTCTTTAGGGCCAATATCAGAAATGTGGATTGACAAGTTTATTTAAATATAAATTCATGAAGTCATCAGTATCGGAGCATTTTAATATAAACAAGCAACTTCTGAAGGAGTCGAGAGTTAAGTCCAACAGTTGAAAACTGGAGGAGTAGGAGTCTAAGGTTTGTTGCACCGACTTCAAAGCCCTGGTTTAAACACATACTATTCTTACCTGCACAATCAGATTGATTTACCAAAATCCATCATGACCTGAAAAATAATTCAGGAGCAAAGTCATTTCTTGACTTTCAGGTGTTTACAATAAACTAAGATTAGGGTTACACATCGCGCTACTGTCAACTTGAACCTGTTCACATGCGCTCGGTGGCCTTGCCTGGAGATGATCCGGTCTTGCTGGTGTTTGAATTGTCAGTAGATATGACTCCAACATGTGTAGTCAGCTCAAAATACAAATAACAGCTTCGGTGGCCACATGGTCTAAGACACTACTCTCGCAGTAGAGTAGACTGCCGATGAGAAGATTGTGGTTCGATCTCGGTCAAGTGTAATGAGGGTGGTTTTTTTTGCTAAATGATTCCCCCTTTCCCCTCTCTCTATGAAAATGTAGGTACACTTCCTCTAAATTCAACGATCCCCATCCCAAGTGTAATTGGTACATAAGCGTATAGCCCGGATGGATAGTAAGATACAGTGTTATATATAGAAAAATTTAACCAACCAGTTCTTTTTCCTGTCTTGTTAAAATTTGATAACAATTTTATATTTTTTAATAAATACTTTGACATTTTGATGTCATAAACACAAAACCAGTTAGGCCCACGTATTTTTAAATCCTTGGTCAAATTGGAGACTCGGATGGGAAGATATTTCAAAACGCAAGTTTTTTGTGGATTTAGCATCTTAAATAAAGCGGTGCTAGATTTGATAAATGTAACAACACTTTACTTCAATTTTATAATTCATTAAACATGCATAAAATTGTTACGTTAATTTTTCCCCATCTTTGGAAATTTATAATTCAAAATGGTGGAATGGAGATAAAGACAAATCAAACTCATAGGTGTATTGGTAGGTGCCTTAGCGCAGTGTTTCGCAAACAATGTGCTGTGGCAGTGGTATAGGTGTATTGGTAGGTGCCTTAGCGCAGTGTTTCGCAAACAATGTGCCGTGGCAGTGGTATAGGTGTATTGGTAGGTGCCTTAGCACAGTGTTTCGCAAACAATGTGCCGTGGCAGTGGTATAGGTGTATTGGTAGGTGCCTTAGCGCAGTGTTTCGCAAACAATTTACCGTGGCAGTGGTATAGTCAAAAGCTTTTGCTTAAAGTTATGTGTTTTCCCAAATTACTAATGTTTTGAATTAAATGTTTCCAAATAATATAAGAGAACAAAAAAATAGCCTCGAACTATTATCTTGGAACGTTTAAGTGCTAATTTAGGAAAAAAGTATATATGTGCTTTCTTAGTTACCATACAACCGCTGGACTTGATGCATAATCCATTTTCTGCTATCGCGGGGAATACCCAATACAAACAGTGCTAAGAAAGAAATTAGGCTTGTTTATGTGTACCTAAGAAATTGGAGGAACCAGGGCTGTGGAAGCCTGCGACTCTAAATTTCTTTATTTTTCTCTCAGATTCAGACTCATTCAGAAATGGCTTAAATATATTAATTAGTAATAAAAATTTAATGCAATACAATTCTTCAATACAGATGACTTCATGGGTCAGGGGTTGGCAACCTAGAGTGGCACGCAGAACGATTTTCAATGGCGTGTTGAGCGATTTGAATGAAAATAATATAAAACCTTTATCCTTAGTTAAAACTATCGATGTAATAATTTTAATAACATATTTTGTGTTTAGATGGTTCAATGATTTTGTTTTAAAATTTCAAAATAATGTCTTCAGAACTTAAATTTTGCAAAAACGCATTTATAAATTTTGTATGTATTCTGATTTATAATAAAATATTAAATATTCAAGAACAGGAGTTATTTAATGTATTTGATTTAAAAACATGTTGTTGCATTTAAATTTTACAAGATCAACTTAAATTTGTTTTAATGGTTGTACTAGTTACCTAGTATAAAAATATAAATGATTTGATTGGTTGGCACGCTGAGCGACTTATGCAATATTATTTCGGCCAACACCACTAAAAGGTTGCTGACCTATGCCTTTGACCATTTTAAGAGATGTGGGTAGCCAATGAAATTTGCGATTACAAAGTAAAATACAGGGTTGAGCATCCTCATTCAAGTGTCAAAGATCAGAGCAGTCCTACATTTCCAATAAGGATATGACTAAAAGAGTAAAATTTTTAGGTTATCACTAATTTTATTACATCACTTAATTTTTAAAATAAACAAAACAGGCAGTTAGTTTTTCTGCTAACAATACTTTCACCAGAGTGACCAAAACCAATTCCAATTCAGTGATTTTTAAACATTAAATGTCTAAAATGAATACAAATACTTTCATCATAGTTTGATATCCTTTCCTGTTAAGTTGGGCAGAATATTTCGAGTCATCGCATTAGAAATTAAGACGAATAATAATCTTAAATTATCAGAAAGTATCAACTGACCTGTTCTGGTTCTGAAGTTTGAGCGGCGTCAGCAACTTCTGCCAGCGTCTTCATTTTCTCAGTCAATTCTTTCACTTTTTCGAGATCTGCTCCCAGTTCAGCCCCAGAGTCCAACTTTGCCATTAGTTCATCCAACTCCTGTTTGATAGACGCCAACGTTTCCTCCTCATTCTCTTCTGGGTCATCAATGACAGCTTCCTCCTTGACGGCAGGTTCCTCCTTGGCGGTGGCCATCTTGTAACTTCTAGCCCAATAGCAAGGAGAATAAGTGTGATATGCCAACAGAATGTGTGCTGTGTGCCAATGATTAGGCTGAAGAATGTAATATTGTGATAGATAGGCCTTGCATACAATTTCACATATATGCTATTAGTTGAGACAATGATTCGTGGTAGAAATAATATTTTTCTGTTTAATAAAAAGTTGGACTTTGGTATAGTTAGTAGGTATATAAAACATTTATATTGAATTGAAAATAATAACAAATCAACTTTTATTTAAAAGACCACTATAATAATTCAACATTTCATAACATCCATAATTGTAGAAGTGTAGGCTAACTATTCATAAAATGGGGTTTGCATGTTATAAAAAAAAATCATGGCTCATAAATAGATAGAACTGGCTGTAAAAACATATACAGGTGTTTGGTAAATTATAGCTCAAACTGCATATAGGTATAGTTTGTTTGAACCAAAAATAAAACCAAATACCCACACACTTGCATCCGGTAAACTATGCTAATATCATTACATTGTGTCCAAAGTTTCGGCGTACAGCGCCGGGAAAGCAAAGCTGTTCAAGCATGCGTGTACAACAGGTTGCATAGGGGTTAAGCGCAAGGCACTATACACCTCGACATCTTGGAGCACAGCAGCAGAACATACCACAATTAATAGTGAACAACACATCAGTCCATATAGAAATGTGAATATGTTCTGAGAGTTATCATTAACGATTACAGAAAGTTCTTGTCGTTATTATGCGTGCAGTGCTGTAGGTTCATAGGCACAAATAATTTCAAGCTCATTCTTTAACCGGTGAAATAAGAGCGGGTTATTGTCTACGCATATTACCTATGTACTAAATACACTAATGAGATAGTGATGAAGGAGGTTGAGTTTATTGAAGCTGTACTCAAATTTGTGAGGTAAAGTGGAAAAACCTTTAGGAGGGAAAAAAACCTCAGTACACCCGACCGAGATTCAAACCCCAACCTTCCTTCATCAGCAGTCTAGTCTATTGTAATATTGAATCCTAGAGCATGGAGTCACCAAAGCAGGTTTAAAGTACAGTTAGACCCTAAATCTGATTACCTTAGAAGCCGAAAATCTTTTAAGTTGGAGAGTAGAGCCTATCTAAGGATTTACTTCCAAATAAAATCCAGTAAACACTTAAAATTAAGCCAAATAAGTTTTGATTTCCACCAAAACAGAGAGGTAATGTTCAAACAGTTCAACTTAACTAACATGAATATGGCTTAGAAATATAATTTAGGTTTTCCGATATTTGGCTGGCTTGAGCCTTATTTTCATTTATTTGAGGTATGCCTATTTAATATGCACTTCCTGAACCAACCAATAATATCGGGAGAGGACTTATTAGCTAACTTAAATCTAGAACAGACGCAACAGGCTGTTGATTAATCGCCATGAAAGGGAGAGTTCTCATTTCACCATTCATAAATTTTTCGGCCATGCCAGGAATCAAACCCAAAACCCTTAGCTCAAAACATGCTATTGAAAGGGAAGTGTCAGACTTCACCATTATTAAGGGTGGCTCTATGCACTAGTGTCTCCCCTATTAAGTCTAATGCAAGAAAAATAGCTCAATTAGTCTTAATGGTTATAGTACCTACACAAAGAGGGCAGAATTCTAGACATTTTTACCTTGTCATATGAATTTATGTGATTTATGTCTTTACAGGTTAGAGTATAAATTCTATTGAAATGTTTATTATTTTATCAATATACACTTGCTATTGTTATTGTGTAGTGATGAAAAAATAATTTATTTACTAGGCTTATAATATGTCAAAGAAAAAGTGTCAAGAATCCTGCCATGTTTGTTTGTTTTGTCCCTGTCAATGGTATGTACAAATTTTTTGTGTCAACTTTGAATCATAATCTATATTTGTAGTGGGTATGTGAATCTAACTAGGTTCATCTTTAAAAAGGACTAATAAAATTCATTGATTTGGTATGGTGTTTTGCTAGGTCCTGCATAAGGCTTACTTTAGATTTTTTTAGCGCCGTAAGATCTAACAATTCGTTTGAGTTATATGCTTTAAGGTGAAGTCAATAAATAAAAGTTGGTCAGATCATTATTTTGTTATTACAAATTGTATTTGCCAAGGTCCATGTAATAACCGCCATTGTATAAACTCAAGTCACATAACAAATTAGCTTGATATCAGAACGGTAGCTATTTTATCGTCCATACAATCTTAACAAATACTTACGAATTAGGTAGTTTACAAAGTGTAAATTAATAAAAGTGAGGTATTACTTTTAATTTCAAAATAAGGGCTTGGCGTGGAACAACTAAATTAGTTTGCCTTTAAGGTATATTCAAAACAAATGCATTGTGAACCAACTAAGATAAGCTTAAATAATTTGGCATATTAAATATAAAAAAATTAATACTTACACAAAATACAATCTTTTTAACAAAAAAACTAATTAAGAGATTATTCAAACACTAAAACAATTGGTGTAAAATTTACAACAAAATGCCGGATGATTTTGAATAACCTGATGATGCCGGAACCGGAAGTTAAAAATCTAATTTTATCATAGATAAACACTGCTGACAAATTTAAATAGATAGCTTTAAGCTATATTTTCAAACTCTTGGTTAAAAATGTCTTGTATTATTTTTCTACTAATTAAATACAAGACAAAGAGGTATTTTGGTTGTGTTCTGTAATTTGAATGAACACATTAGAAATACATCAATGTATTTTTGTGTATGTGAGAACTATTTCCTTACAAAGCTTACAAATCCTTGTAATATTATATGATTATTATAGGTCGTTCTTTATATATATTGTGAGCGTGACCTTTGAGTTTTAAATAGTTTAAAAGAAAGACTATAAACATAGGATCTAACTCAGAGGTGTCCCTATGACTTATTTTCTTCTGAGATCTAGAAGAAAAAAACAAACTAACAGGATATACAGAATATCAAGAGGATCTTTAGATAATTTGACTCTAATTGTTAATTGTTTTCCCAAACCCAAAATAAATATATTTTACTTAAACATCAGAAGTCTTACAAATAAGTTGGATGAACATCATGTGATAATAAGTATTATGCCTTTACAATCAGATTTAATTATACTTACATAAACGTGGCTTAAATCGTATGAAACTAACTCTTATAATATTAATGGATATACAGGAAACTTTGCCTGTAGGAATGACAGGCGGGTGTGTTTGTGTTTGTGTGTGTTTCTGTGAATTTGTGTGTGTGTCTGAATTTCAATGTTATGGGAATGGATGAGAGTGGTTTTAATTTTCTAAGAATTGAAATAGACTAATTAAGTCCACCCCTACAGATCAGTGTTATAAATAGGCCTCCAAATATCCATCCTAATAACTTCTAGCATATTTTGAAAACATTCCAAACAATTTGGCAGGGAAAAAATGAATAATCATAGGGGACACAAACATTAATACAATGAATGATACAGTATTTAATAATCTTCTAAACAGCTATGGCTTTGAAATTTGCAATGAGCTAGCAACTAGAATAACTAACAACAATGAAAGTACTTTGGACCAAATTATTTTAATGTAGATGGCCAGGCTCTGTGGGTTTCAAACATAAATAATAATTTAAGTGATCACAACATTCTAATAGTGGAATTGGATTCAAATTAAATGACGGTGGAGAGGAAAAACGAAATTGAAAATCAATAAGTTATTGATTACAATATTTTAGAAATTAAGCATAATTAATTTATGGGACAAATTAACACCAGCACAAATAAAAAAAAAAATATTTTTAAGGAACTCATAACGATAGTGCAAAATGCTTGTTGTTTGCTAAAGGAAAGGGAGGTCAAATAATTACAAATATTGTTCGTTATTCGCCTAGGTGTGGTTGGATGAACAGTGAGCTGTTGGAAATGGTTAAATTACGTGACAAAACATATAAACTAGTTAAATTTAACCCAGAAAATACAAACTATAAGAGTGATTGTATTTTAGCTAGGAATAATGTAACAGCAATTAAGAGAATGTGATGAAAAAAATATTTTATAAAAAAGTTTATAAGCAGTAATAATAATCCTAAACAATTGTGGCAGGAGATAAATAAGTCTTTTAATAAAAATTGTAAGGTTAATAATAAAATACCAAGATTGGAATTTATGAACAAGGAATATAATACAAAATCTTGCAATGAATGTTCTTGTATATCCTGATGTTAGTAGCCATTTTACAGTATCACTATAGACGGCTCATTTGCAATTTTCTTAACAGATGTAATGAAAGTAAAAATTATAATAGATCTTAGTAACTTAAAATTTTTTGCCTTTGATAAATGTTCTAATAAAGCACTAAAACACTGCTCTTTTTTTTTCAGAGAATATATCTGTTCCATTTAATAAATCTATAACAGAAGGTCAGATTCCGGAACAGCTGAAAATATCAAAAATTATTCTAGTAAATAAAGGTGGCACTTTGAAATGTGATCCATCAAACTACAGGCCTATCTCACTGATCTACTCCATATCAAAAGTATTAGAGAAAATAATTAAAGTTAGATTACTTAAATTTTAGACAAAATAAATTTTTTCATTTTGGGTGAAATCTGATATACTAGTTAGGGCTTTTGAATTGATTGACAAAATACATTGGATGACAATACTAATCTATCTAGAGCTTTATTTATTGATTTAAAATAGGCATTTGACACTGTCAACCATGAAATTCTATTATGTAAGCTGTCTAAAATAGGAATAAGAGGAGTAGCTCTTGAGTGGCTTAAGAGTTATATTAATAACAGAAATCAATACACTTATTGTAATGAAAATAGATGGCAATATATTAATGTGATAGTTAACCACAGTAATTTAGGCCAATATTATTTATATATTTATTTGAGGTCGGACACAAAGTTTTTTTTATAGTTTTATTCCTCATAAAAAAAAAATTAACACCACTTTCACAAAAACTTCTAACGAACATAGCTTCAAAATGGTGATGGACGACTCTAAACTATATGATTGAACATAACGGTAAACAAGTTTTTACAATGATACAGACACGCAATTGATAGAAAATATTTTATTCAGTTCAATATTTCAAAATACGACAAAATAATCATAAAATCATTTATTGTATGTAAAAAATGACAACAATTTTCTCTTTTCCAAGTAAATACGATGCCTATAATAAAATATATTGATGTGTGCACTATATTACACAAAATCAGTAACGATCCAAAACGAAAAATAAGTACTTTTAATTATGTCATATTACATCATAGAGAGAACATAGACTGGGGAAGAAAATTTAGATATTTTTTTGAAAAATATATTATTTGTCAGGGTTAACGAGTTAAATATTTATAGAAAATTTTAACTATCAATACACAATTTTAGATTGGGTATTAAGAATATAATACAGTCGGGAATTGCATATTATTACTGGTCATTAAGTTGCTGACATCGCGCCTTCTTTCTAGGAATGTAAAACTCAAAATATACAAAACAACTATCTCATTAGTTTTTCTCTGTGGGTGCTATCGTACCTTAAATGATGAAGAAAATTAGGGTGTTCAAAATAAAATTTCTTAAGACGATATTTTGTCCAAAAAGGGATGAGGTTATTGGGGAGTTGAGGAGGTTATACAATGATGAGCTACATACCCTCAACTCATCACGATACATTATTATAACAGTAGTCTCGTAGACACAGTGAGCAGTACATGCAGTGCAAGTGGGAGAATCTAGAACCGTGTTCAAGCTGCTGACTGGCAAACCTGGTGGTGAGTAACCATCAGAAAGACCTGGACACGGATATTAGAATAAACGTGAAAAAATAGGGTGTGATGAAGAGGAATGGATATTACTAGCTCATGATAAGGATATGCTGTAATGAGGTGGATTGGATAGAACAAGCTCAAGGCAGGGATAGGTGGCAAACATTTATTGTAAGTTACGGTGATTACGTGATCATACGCCCCTCGAGGTGGGCCACAGTTATTAAAAACTCTCTCCTTTGTAGTCATTGCCTGGCTATTTTAGTATCAATTATTGAGATTATTAAAATTTATTAACTATGATATTATTACCTGACGTTATGCTGTTCTGAGGCTCGTCCTGCAAGTAGTTGAATATAAACGATTATTTCACGAAAAACTCCTTTTATTTTATATTTGATTTTGAAAAGTATTTAATAATTTTTTTTAAAACAATGCTGTTGCTATACAAGTTTTACTAAAATATTTTTAGATAGTCAAATTGTGTTCTCACAGGTTTTAATTCCCCACCACATTGACACCGCTCTCGTTTGTCAGGACTTCCCCGTCCTGAACAAAGGAGAAATACATCATGGACATTTTTATTAAAAGCCGACACCAGAAAAGATAGAACCATAAAATAAACACAGCGCTGGTGCAGTGTGGTTGCTAAATAGAATTATAAAAAAAAGTATATATTTTTAAATAAAACAAAATAGCTGAGTAGATAAATAGATAATTGCACCAAAAATGAAAATAAATCTTTAAATTTGGAAAAGATATGAATTGTAAATGATGAGACTCATTACAAAGTGCGACGGCAATGAACAATGAACTTTATAGAGTTCCGCCATAAAGTATGTAATGGTCTAGGATCACTTCTACCCATTTTGAGAGTAAACAGATCCACTTACTAATTTTTATTTTAAAATGTTATATTTTTATTTCAGAACATATTCAAAATGGTTCTATTTAGAAACATAGACATAACAAAACCCTCTTTAAATCTACTACTTAAACAATAAGGTTGCTTGACAACCGGTTAAATAAAAACACATTACTTAAACAATGATCATTAAATCAAAAATTAAATCAATGAAATACAAATTCATATTTTATATTAACCCAGTTTTGTTTTAATCGAATAACATTTAAAACCAGCGCTATTTTAACAACTGTTACCACAGAACATTAAAAAAAATCTCGATTAGTTCCCACCTTAGCTCCTTGAAATTTAGTTGGTTATATTATATTTCTACTAGCTTGAAAATAATCGATATTTCATAATAGTAATATATATTTATATATATTTTTTTTCCTTCAGTACAGAGTATAAATTTCTTCAAATGGTGATATAATATCTGTAATGAGTATAGCGCCAAAAACAAAATATTTGGATACAAAACCTGCAGAAATACTTACCTTTTCCCTTACATTCTCACATTAAATGGCCTATATTTTGAATGTATTTAACTCTTAATCAATTTTTTATTATTTATTGTCTACCAGACAATCACTAGATATTTAATTTATATAAATGGTTAAATGGAGTTCCTTATTACAATTTAATTATTTGAATTCTCCTGCAGCAAGATCAATCCAACTATGCTAATGTTTACTAACACACACATACACATACACATGAAACTGCTTCAATGGCTACATGGTTTAAGTTGATACTCTGGCAGTAAACTAGACTGACAATTATTAGGAGATTGAGGTTTTGAATCTCGGTCGGGTGGTTTTTCCATTCCCCCTCCACCAAAATACACGTATACTCCCTCTAAAATATAATCTTTCTAATTTTATAAAATCATTAGTGTAATTAGTACATACGCGTATAAACAGCCATTTACTCCGACAGGTAGTAAGACGCAGTCCTATAAACAAAACATATCAAACGTTATTATCCATGGTTGCCAGCTTGTGTTCCTCAAGTCACTATAGTATTTATCATAAAAAAATGTTTGGTTGACCTAAAATGGAGATAATTAATTATCTCCCATCAGTTCAATGTTTGAACAAAACATGGAGTCCAAGCAATAGCAAGTTAATAAAATAAATAAATATTCAATACTAACCACTTAAAACATAAGTTAAAATAAAGTTGTTCAAGGATATAAATAAATTCAAATAAATCTTAGTATTGTACAAAGTATATTGTTACACTCAATTTACACATACAACTTCATATCACCAGAATAAACTATTTAAATTACAGCAAGTTCACAATTTAAATATTCCTGGTAAGATAAAATTACATGGCACAAATAATAAAAGAGAGCATGATAAATAAGCGATAAATCATAACACTCAAATACTCTGCTTGTAATTCCAATCTACTTTTTTTTTTTTTTTTTTTGGGTGGGTAATATTAGTCAGGGCGAAATTTTTTAAATTTTGACGTGGAACCGTAAAGGGAGAGTTTTTAACAACATGGAAAATTTTAGTTTTCTTAATCCACTTTAATTCTGTTTTTATTTTTGATTTAAAATTAAAAAAAAAAGGTTGTAAATCTGGGACATTTACCCCCAATTTGGGGGAAAATCTGATTTTTGAAATATAAGAGTATAATTTTTGGGAATCAAAGATGTTTGGAACTATTCTTTTTTTCCGTATTTCCCCGGGATAACTTTTTTTTTTTCTTTTAAAAAAAAAAGTTTTGTAAGTTTTTCATTACGTAATTGTCAAAATAAATTTAAAAAAAGGTAAAGAGAGGAAAGCTACTTCCCCCCCCTCTTTTCCCCCACACCACAAAAGATCTATAACTTTTGGGACCTTGGATTTTCAGTTGTCTTCGCGGGGCCCCCTGACCAAAAATTCTCACGCATGGGGTATTTCCGAGAGCCGAGATCGTTGTTTGTAGCAAGGGTGAGTGAGCGGGCGGGAAACCCCAAACCAAGCTAAGTCACATGATATACTAAGACTTGCCCCTTTCCCATGCAAGCTAAACCGTGATCATCTGCTGGTGGTACTTTAACAGTGAAAAATTTTTTTTCCACTTTTGGTAAACATAAAACTTTTAAATGGGGGTTAAAAGGGTTTTCACAAATGGTCGCCCCCCATTTTTTTCCTACAAAATTTGGGCATCAAATATTAGAAAATTTTGGGGTTTAAATACAGAACTGAAAAAAATACCCACAAAGACAAAAATTACTATCCACGAGGAACCCTTTAAAACCCAGACGCCCAAAAATAAGCGGGAAAAAAGGGCCCGGGGGGGGTTTAAAAAAAATTTTAAATTTTGGGTTTTAAAAAAATTTGTCCAATTAGTGAACGTATTTAAAACAATTTTTGTTGGAAAAAACCCCTCAGACATTCATTTAGAAAAAACCATGCACATTTGGGTTCTCAATTCACAATAAAATCATTTGGGTAATTATCTTTAATTCATAAAATTTACTTTTAATGTCACATTCAAAAAAAATAAATAAAAAAAACATTTACACACACGTTGTGCAAAAAAAAATTTTCCAATCAAAATTGCTGTGGGCCCAAAAATGGGAAAATCTCTAAAATTAAAAAAATTTTAGGCCTTAAATTTTGATTTAAAAAAAGTTCACAATTAAACCAAAAACATTTTTTTTCAGTGACAACAAATTAAAAAAAATTTCCAAGTCTGCACATTATGTTCTTTTAAATATCCAAAAGCTATTAATATTTTTAAAAAAATAACAAAAATTGGGTTATTAAATTTTTCAATTCAAAAAAATCTTTTTTCCTTTTTTACAACAAAATATTTTCCCTTTTGATATAAAATTCATAAGAACTTAAAAAACTTGTCTATAACAATTTAAAATTTCAAAATTTTTTTACACAGCTTAAAAAAAGTACCGAAAAGTAATACAAATTTTTGATTTTTTTTTTTTCCCTCTCAAAAATTTTAAAAAAACAATTTGATTTTTAAATTTTTGTAGTTTTTACTTTAAAGCCATCAAAATGGTACGGGGCATTTTAAAAAGTGTGTAATTGTAAAGTATAAATAATGATTCAATTTATTTCAAATCATTACATTTACGAGTTAATTTGCTAGGGCCAAAATTGTAAATTTTTTGCTTTTTTAAGGGAAAGTTAAAATTTAAAAATTTTCGGGTGAAATTTTGGGCAGACATTCAAATGAGGTGAAGAAAGTGAAATATTTACTATATTAAAAAATTAAAAATTTCATTGAAATAATTATAAAAAAAACATAAAATTTTTGATTATTTTCATATTAACATTACAAAGAAACCAAATTTCTTATTTTTATTATTATTATTATTAGCACCGCGTTTCTTATCTCTATATTAAATTTAAAATTTTTCAAAATACATAAAATAACCCTATTTACCCCTTAAAAAATTGTTTTTAACTGTAAAAAGTTTTTTTTTCAAGAACAAAAGTATTTATACCTTACAAAAGACACTTTTTTAAAATTTTGCAATAAAAAAGTTGGGGGTTGGGTTTTTTTAAAATAACTTTTTTTTTTTACAAAAAATTTAAAATCAAAAACCCCACAAAAAGATGGGGGGCGAAGGGGGAAAAATTTACCCCCAAAAATTTTGGGAGTTCAAAAGTTTTTTCTGTG
>JBCFYV010000003.1:74145518-74183541 GCA_039000515.1 Timema cristinae
GTTATTAAAAATACAAAGATTTACAACACTGTGATGGCTGAAACCAGTAGTGCATTACGCGATGGTATGGCCATGTAACGAGGATGGAAAATGAAAGGATCCCAAGGAGAACGATGGAGATGAGGTTTGTAGGAGAACAAGAAAGAGATGAAAACAACAAGAACAAGGGAGGAAGAGTGACAGTTCTCCTGACCTGCTGAATGAAGAGGTTGTACTGGTTAAAAGAAAGGGTTCCATTCTTCAACTGCTCCTCTGCGTGGGCCATGATCATGTTGAAGTTGAAAGGGCTGTTAATAGCATCAACATCCATGAGGTGTGGACGTGGCCGCATGTCTGTGTCCATCTCAGGGAACGGGGACAGAGGCGTGTTCAACGACCGTCTGCGCTCACCAGGGTCATCTGCCGAGTTACAAGTTACAAGCATCTTGAATCTACCTCGCAAGACAAGATTAAAATTGAAAACTTTGTGGAGTGAAAAGTGTTGAGTTTGGTAAACAATCCAATGATCGACATTCTCAAAATACTTGTCAATAAGCCCATGGAAAACTTCAATCCTAATTTTAATCATATTCAAAATTTGAATCTGAAAGTAAGGATATGAAACTTTATAAATAAGTTAGAATAGTTCTATTATTTCACTAAAATTAAATATCAAGCTTTAGAAAGCCAACCTCATTACACCCTACTATCTTGAGCCAGTTCTATCCAGTCCACCTCATACACCCTATCCCTATCTTGAGCCAGTTCTATCCAGTCACCTCAATACCCTTCCCTATTGAGCAGTTCATCCAGTCCACCTCAATACACCTATCCCTTCTGAGCCAGTTCTATCCAGTCCACCTCATTACACCCTATCCTTATCTTGAGCCAGTTCTATCCAGTCCACCTCATTACACACTTTCTCTTACAGGTCCACTCTAATGTTATCCTCCCATCTGCGTCTAGGTCTTCCCGCTGGTCTCTTCCTATTATGGTTGCTAATATTTACCTTAAACGAAGCCCTAGTTTCCTTCATTGGAGCTGCATTTCCTGCCCACCGTAACCAGCTCCACTTGATTCCCCTTATCAATGTTTGGTGATGAGTACAGAGTATGTTACCTCTTCAATTCTCCATTATCACCCCTTTTTAGGTTTATTATTGGCTTTATGTCTTCAAAACAGAACTAACAAGTGAAAGGCTACTCAGCCCCCAGTGGGTGTACCTGGCAACTTGTGGTAGAGGAGTCGCCGGCCCAGTCGGTCAAACACGGGCTGTGGCTCACCCTCAAACGCAGACTCATGCTCGGGGACACCGACTCAGATTTGGTGTTAAGGATGTGCGACCGTGAAGGCAGGTCTCTGAACTGGCCGAAAGGTCGGGTGACTTGTACGTATCAGGTTTGAGCTCCTTGTATTTGGCCCAGCCCCGCGGGTCATCGTCAATGCGGGGCTTCATCTCGATAAGTGTCTCGTCCGACTCTGGGGTGTCTTGAGACGATGGAGTGGGGGATGGGGCGTGCGGAGGTGTGGAGGGAGTGACAGTCACAGGTGCAGTCGGTAGCTGTCGCAGGTCCACGTCTTCACTGCCAAACAACCTACAGTAGAATATAATGTTTTAGAATACCAAAAACTATTTCACCACACAATTAAATTTTGATAATTTCCTTGATTCTATTTTGTGAATGTTTGATTCTTCATCCTGACAATATTGTAAATTATCATTTTATTGGGTGTGTGGAGTGATAGGCCTACTCTGATAGTTACAAACTAAGATATTTCTTTAAAAAGCCTGTTCCAAAACATCTGATAGATTTTAAAAAAATAATTATTATTAATACTTTCTAAATTATACTTTTATATAAATTATGATTACATACCAAAATTTACCATAATTGAAAGAATACTTTTTAAACCAGTAGTTTGCAAACTCTTGGCCAAAAGTCTATTTTTGCGGGCTGCGAAAAGTTTTTGAAATGTGAAAATTGTGTAGTTAAATTAAAAGCCCAATATACCATGGATTCGGATATAAAGAAGCAAAGAGTATGTCTCCCGAATTTCCTGGCTGGAGTGGCAAGTTGAATCAAATTATGTTCATCTGCTGCAGCTAGTATAAAACAATAGGCATAAATGAAACACTGTGCAGTGACCCACCAAATAGCACTCACATACTTTGTTTAAGACAAAGGACAAATAGCCCTGTATTAGGCCGAGTGACCAAAGACAATGTAATCAGAGTATTTAATGTTTCATACGAGTACAGTGTATGAATGGTAAGTTTTTATTTTTTATCTCCATGTTTGATGACTTAAATTTATTCATATTAATGCATAGTAAATAGTGTTGATTTATTTTTCTGCCATCCTCCGCCCCGTAATTTGTCAATCTACAGGTCACCTTTCGATATACCAAAGTTAGGCTATAACGTGGGAGTCAAGTATGGCTCCCGACAACAGAACTATACTGTGCTCCTAATATATTTGAAAATAGAAAATTAGGGGGGAAATAAACCAACAAAAAAAAAACCCAACATAAAATAGATATACAGTAAATGAGTTTCATGTTCATTCTTGTGCAGTCACCCAAAGCAACCAAAAACAAGTTTACCCCTGCTTATGAGAAATAGATTAGTTTATTTTTGTAAAATTATATTCAACAATAATTTTTGAATAAAATGGTAAAACCCCTACATCTATAAGAACTAAGTGGGTCAAGGAATTTTGTCATCTTATAAATTGGATTGCGGTTCTTAAAACGTTTGTGAACCATGTCATCAACGAAGCCTGGCAGGTGACAATCTTGCCTTGGTGTATTATAATGTATCCCTTTTAATAAACGGCACCAAATGTAAACATTCAAAATAATATAACTGATATTGATGGTATGGGCATGTAATGAGGATGTTGGAGTACATGAGATAGTAGAGGAAGCAAGACTGAGATGGTATGGTCATGTAATGGGATGTTTGAGTACATGAGATAGTAGAGGAAGCAAGACTGAGATGGTATGGACATGTAATAGGATGTTGAGTACATGATTAGAGAACAAAGGAGTACATGAGAAGAATAAATAGAGGAAGCAATAGTGAGATGGTGTGATAATTTACTGAGAATGGAAAAGAAAAGAATACCAAAGAGAGAAATGGAGCTAAAGTAAAGAAGATTTGTCATTGGAGTGGTGGGGACAGCTGACAAAGATTATCAATCATATCTACTTTGATGAATTTATCTGACATACCATATGTAGTCATAACTTTTGGCTTTCAAAACTTTCACAACAAACAATTTGTTTGTATTTCTATTTAATTCTTTTAGGTATTTTTACATTTTTGAAAAACATATTGAAATGTAGTAAGGAAACAATTTTTAAATATGATCATAGAATTCAATGTGGAACAGAGTTGAAATTTGGAATTTAATGTAAATTCTAAAGATCAACTAGATTAAGATATGGACCTTAGATTTAGCAAAAAATTGATTGAAATATATAGTAGATTTCCGGTTTTCAATCAATTTTTTGCTCAATCTAAGGTCCATATCTTAATCTAGTTGATCTTTGGAATTTACATTAAATTCCAAATTTCAACTTTGTTCCACTTTGAATTCTATGATTACATTTTTAAATAACAAACTTATGAAAATAACCATTAGAATGTTTTTTTTACGGGAGTATTTGTGGTTCACCAAACAATGTTTTGCAAATGAGAATGTCTTAGAAAGATGTGGTGTCGTCTTCACAAATTAAGATGGTGAATCAAACATAACCGAGGCCGTTGATGACTTCATTCCAAACTGTTTTAGATTGTGTTTATGCAAATCTGTTTACATCATAAAAATGTTTTTATTTTGCAACTAATATTTGGTATTGCTCTCATTCAAAGTTGTTATTATTATTATTATTACTATTAGCACCGCATCTTACTACCCATTTGGGTTGTACGCAACTACGCTAATGTGTAATGGTAGGGTGATTATGATGAAATGGAGGACCCACAGTTTAACGTGGGATCCGAACCACAGTGGAGGCCTGGCATTCCACACATTCACAAGATGTCTTTTTATTTTGCAACTAATATTTGGTATTGCTCTCATTCAAAGTTGTTATTATTATTATTATTATTATTATTACTATTAGCACCGCATCTTACTACCCATTTGGGTTGTACGCACCTACGCTAATGTGTAATGGTAGGGTGATTATGAGATGAAATGGAGGACCTACAGTTTAACGTGGGATCCGAACCACGGTGGAGACCTGGCATTCACACATTCACAAGTTGTGATTAATACACGTCTTGTCAGAGGTTAAGGATGGGTTTGGATATCAGATAAATCTGTGTTGGGACCGAGGATTGAACCCCGGACCCCCAGTACACAAGTCTGACACCTTACCCCTAGACCGCCACGTCACTCATTCAAAGTTAAAAAAAAATTTTTTGTGGCAAGTTATAATTAGATTCACGTGGCTAAAAAAAACTTATTTATTTTTCATGCTTGATCATCTCTATTTAACACAACCACAAGGACTCATAGGCATTTAAATCCTTGAGAGTCCTTGGGCAGCCATTAACATATTCCCCCACTGTCTAATGGGCCAAACAAGTATTACGTAACACAATTTTAGGCCTTTTTTGACCCTTGTTACCCCATGTAAAGCTCCGCAACATTTTGGCAACAGTTCCCTACCCCACTTAAGTTAGATAACGCTTTTAGTTTAAACTATAAAAAAAATAGCACCTTTTCTTCATGTCATTTTTGATGGGCTTTTTTTTAGTAGACTAGTTATTTTCATGACCGATATTATATCTTTAAAATAAATAGGATTTTGAATAAAGGATGCAAGTTCTAGTCCAAAAGTTTTATTTGTATTTACAAAAAATGTGAAAAAGCAAGTTTATTAATGATGATCATTTTTAAACATCTTCCGAACAAGTTTGTTGCAAGCATTCATTTATATTTGTGATTAGAGTTATTTCCTGTGGAACTGTTTCATGAGTCAAGTCAGTGGGTTACTGTACCTCGACTAGTTCTTCGGGAAGTCACTGTACATCTGTACAGCCTAAACCCACGTAACGCTACGATAGACCTCAAGCGTGTTATGTAATACATGTATAGCCCCTTAGTACTCTTTCCAGTCATACACATAAATTAATTAATTACACTAATAATGGAGGACTGTAGAATTTAAGAGGAAATGTACCTACATTTGTTGGAAGCCATTTGGGAAAAACCAAACATCAGTACACCCCTTGGGACGTGAACCCTGATCTACCTTAATAAGCAGTCCAGTCTATTGTGAGTGTGACGGCTTACACCATCTATTTCACATATTATTAAATACAATAGCGATGGTTTCAAGACCCAAGCTAATCTTTTCCCTCCAAAATATATTGTAAATACAATAGCGATGATTTCAAAACCCAAACTAATCTTTCCCTCCAAAATATATTGTAAATACAATAGCGATGATTTCAAAACCCAAACTAATCTTTCCCTCCAAAATATATTGTAAATACAAAGCTTGTTTAGAAAAAAACCAACCCTAAGACTAATCACATAAATGACAGAGAAAAACAAAAGAAAAGCATGAATGAAAAGTAGCAAGGAAGAACACTACAAACAAATGTAACGGTTGGTGAAGATTAAAAAAAACTCTCAAGGGCACTTCATTACACCATATCCCTATCTTGAGCCTGTTCTATCCAGTCCACTTCGTTATTCCATATCCCTATCTTGAGCTTGTTCTATCCAGTCCACTTCGTTACTCCATATCCCTATCTTGAGCCTGTTCTATCCAGTCCACTTCGTTATTCCATATCCCAATCTTGAGCTTGTTCTATCCAGTCCACTTCATTACTCCATATCCCTATCTTGAGCTTGTTCTATCCAGTCCACTTCGTTACTCCATATTCCTATCTAGAGCTTGTTCTATCCAGTCCACCTCATTACACCATATCCCTATCTTGAGCTTGTTCTATCCAGTCCACTTCGTTACTCCATATTCCTATCTAGAGCTTGTTCTATCCAGTCCACCTCATTACTCCATATCCCTATCTTGAGCCTGTTCTATCCAGTCCACTTCGTTATTCCATATCCCAATCTTGAGCTTGTTCTATCCAGTCCACTTCATTACTCCATATCCCTATCTTGAGCTTGTTCTATCCAGTCCACTTCGTTACTCCATATCCCTATCTTGAGCTTGTTCTATCCAGTCCACTTCGTTACTCCATATCCCTATCTTGAGCCTGTTCTATCCAGTCCACTTCGTTATTCCATATCCCAATCTTGAGCTTGTTCTATCCAGTCCACTTCATTACTCCATATCCCTATCTTGAGCTTGTTCTATCCAGTCCACTTCGTTACTCCATATTCCTATCTAGAGCTTGTTCTATCCAGTCCACCTCATTACACCATATCTTTTATCTTGAGCCTGTTCTACCCAGTCTACCTCATTACACCTCAACTATTTCAGTTTCATTCTAATGTTATCCATCTGTATCTTCTCACTGCTCTCTTTCCAAACAATAACTTGTAACGTGATCTAGTTTCTCCTCCTCGTGCCGCATATCCTGCCTCCTACCATAATCCTAAAGATTAGATTACCCTCACAATGATGATGTGAACAAGGTAGTTAGCTTATTATTATGTAACCTACTCCATTATATACATTATTATTTTGTAGCCTAAATTTGTTCTCATCGTGTATGGAAAGAGACCTTTAGTTCACAATTGCAAAGCACCAGTTAAACTATTGTTTTGTCCATTCTTAGCTTTAAACAATGGTTCAACATTTTTTCTTTAAAGTTTAAATAACATAATTCGCGTATGATCATAATTTTAAAATAGATCCAAAAACTGTATTGCTTTTAGCTTGTAACAGCAAAGCTATCCCCTTCAATTATTGCTCGATCTAAGGTGTCACACATGAAATAGATTGAACTACCGAGTAAGAGTCCAGGGTTCAAATCCCAGTTGGGTGTAATAAGGGTAGTTTTTCCTAAACAGTTCTACACCACCCCTCCAGGAAAATGAGGATATACTTTATTTAAATTCAATCTACTTCATACATAACACATTAATATAATGTTTATTTCCGTACACCCCTAAGAAAAAGCGATGACAAAAAATTAAAATAAAAGAGTGAGTAAATAAAGTGTCATTGGGAGGGCCACAGGGACTGGGACTGTTGTTACTTACGCATCAAATATTTCTGCCTTAGTTTTTTTCGAGGGTGGTTGGTCGGCCCGTTCCAAAGAGGCTCTCTTCTTGCCCGGCGAGCCTGGCAATTGTCGCAGGTCTACATCCTTGGAGGAAACTTCTACAATTACGTCTGCAACCACAACTACAGATTATTAAACGCTAGGTCACACAACCAGGCAGTCCCAGAAGAGCTTCTCTCGTAGGCCATTTGAAAAACTGCCAACCAAGAGCTCGTGGGTGTAGTTCCGGTCTAATGAAGCCCAGCTTGGGTTATATTACACACATTTCCAAGGGAGGAAAAAATCATTTAGATAGGGTAACTTATTCAAGAAATAATTAAATTGGAGTTTTACGGTAAAATTACTGATGACAAAAAATGTGAGCTGTGTTAACAGTATTTCAATATTACTTTGTCGTGCAATCTTTGAAATGACTCCATTTTGTTCAGTCCTACACCACCAATTGCGTTGAGCCGACACAAATATAGGATTATCTCATGCATTTTAACCTTCCACGTGTACAATATTTTAACCCTAGAATACTATTGTTTGTCTATGGTGTTGTATTGCTATTGAAACGTAAATCTGATCTAATAAAACATAAAACCTTATTTAGTTAGTTTTTTGTTTTTGTAAGTTTGATTTTATTTATATTTCATATTTTGTGTTTTTAATCACATCAAGATACATCAAACACAAAATTAAATATATCAAACAACAAAACAAAAGAATTAAGGTATTGAAAAATCCATTTTAAATACAACTAAACGTTAGTATTTTTAAATGATTTTGTAATGGCTGGAACTACCTAGTAATTCGAAATAAAGAAAAAAATATTTGTATTTAATCAATTTTTTAAGTTAGGGAAGTTACTTTCAAATAATGTAATGTCCAAGATGCAACTATTTGTCACGACACCTAATTGTTGACTGACAGTTGGCAGCATAGCTCGGAGGGGAGGCTGGCTTGCCGGGAGGGGAGTGAGGATAAATTATTTGGGCACTACACGTATATTTTATGTACGATAGCATTCTAGGATTAAAGCTAAATTTAGTTACTTATAATATTTAGTGAAATACAAGATTAATTATAATTAATACAAATGTGCTAATTATTTCATCATTCTTAGTAATAAAATAAAATTTGGAACTGTTATTGAACATTTTAAAAACTTTTTTTAAATCCAAGCACCCAACACACAGAGGAATATATAATTTACTACAAGATATGTTATAGTTATTAAAAAGCTTTTTTTTAATCCATCAACAATCTAAATTTGATCTAAAGCTGCTCATTTCTATATGTAAATGGGAAGTTATTTTGATACAAACAATCTTTAAACAGTCCCAAGTTCCAAAAGCAAACATATATTTCTGTTAAAAAACCTCGATAATACTGAACCATTAATTAGTATAGTGTATACCATTTTCAGTTAGTTTACAGAATGTGTAAAACCTTTAAAAATAAAATAAAGTAATAAAACAATTCAAAAGCCACAACTAATATTGTTGTAATTCACATTTGGATTGTATAATTTTTAACTTTTCTACTAAAATAATATACTTAGTTAATCGTTGATGTATGTATGACTCAATTGTTTTCAATTACCAATTGTTTCATATTTCATCAAGAAAATAAAATATTAAACCATTTTATTTTGCCTCTCATTTTTCACCAAACGTGAGTCAATGACCAATGATAATACTTTCAGTTGTCAAATTAACAAGAATACGTTATTATTATTATTATACATCGTGTCTTAGTACCCATTCAGTCCTTAAAAAATGCCAACACATAATATAATTTAAAAAAAACTAGGAAAATTGACAAATTTTTTCCTTCCTTCAAAAAAGTAAAATAGTTTTGAATTATTGTATATTTAATAAACCAGACAAATGGAATTAATCAAAATGTCATTAGATAATTTAACCTATCTGTTTAGTCTGTGTTTATGTGTGCTAATCTATCTCTAATTTATATATGAGATACATCCTAATATCTAAAATATAATAGACCACAATATTATGAATAAATTAATTTAACTTTCCGAATTAAATATTGCTCTAAGGCAAAACATTTATTTTATAAATTAACAAAATACTTAATGGATTTTTACAACACTTTCAAAAGGTTAAGATCATTCTAATTTTTTTTATCACACTTAACCTTGAATTCAGGCACTTAAAGCCCTATTTTACAATATTATATTAAATATTTTGCCTGTATTTTGTGAAATTAATATTTTTATGAAATGTAAGCAAGCAAATTCATACTCCAACACAAACCAAGAATAATATTGAATAAAAACAAACTTTTAAAAAATCCTTCTTTCTTAGTAATCCAATAATTTTAACATTGCAGAAAAAATGTGATAATATAAGATACATTTAAAAACTAGAAAATACAAGACAATGACTAAATAATCATCTATTTATGAAACAATGTTAGGGTTAAGCATTCAATTGGACACACTTGTTTAACATATCATCTTAGATTATTTTAATACAAATCACATAAATTTATCAAAGATATCTTTAACATTGAATTCAATAGTTTTAAAATGTGTTGAGTTTGTCCACAGATATCTTAGCCATCACTCGACATTGTCTCTTCCGCATCACTTCATAGTGTTGTATCACAAAAGTACTTTAGAGAATTAAAGTTTCAACATCACCTACCATATCATAGTTAATAACACATGTCTTTTTAAAGTCTTAAAACACTACAACTCTATAGAAAATTCAATAAATGAGCTCAAGATTTTCAATCACCGTCTTTCAAAGTTCAACAACACACACTTTTTTAAAGTCTCTTTGTCATTGAAATTAAACAAATTGTCCAAAATTATTGATTAGAACCATAAAACAAAAGGGAAAGGTGAAAAGAAGCAGTAGATCAATTGCTTGTAATAGTTTATTTGAAATAACAACATTTGGAAAAACAAACAAATTTAAATACAAAAAACAAGGTCATGCATATTAAACTAAAAAAAAACTTTACAGCACTAGATATTTGGATCATTAAGTTATGAATAGTGTAAAAATATATTACAAATATTAGCTTGAAACTCTATGCTCTAAACATCGCAGAGGACAAAAACATTATTAATAAAACATGTTTAAAATATATAATAAAAGGTGCTAGATACAACTTATATATGGTCTTCCTCAAAAAAGTTAGCTCAGTGCAACAAGATTAACTTGAATTACTAATATAGAAAATAATAACCAAGCTTGTATCATGAAAAAGTTACACTTGATCTCTTTCCTACTACTATGTTTAGTTCTTAATATGCATAGCAGAGAAATGGAGTCAGGTAAGTGATAAGTGATGTACTCAGTTCTAATGTTCAAATGGAACCATTTAACATAATGCAGACTAGGTTTAGTTCTACAATGCCCCAGTCAATTCTTTGTAGTCCAGCTACTATATTCGTAACTGTGCATGCCTTTATGACTGCTTGCACAAAATATGGAATAGGTTACAAGAACTTTACAAATCCATTTGTAAAACTAGACTTAAAGCTTAAGTAAAAATATAAATATTTATTATTGATCAGTACATATGTTTTAAGGGTTACTACTTTTTATTAATGTTGCTTTGGAACCTTGTTTGTTAGCTGTTTAGCAAGTTATAAAGCCGCCCATTTTTGACTCAAACATTTAATTAGACAAGGAGTTTATTAAGCTTGGTCATGTTCACGGATCAATTGACAAATATTATGCGTGATGACTACTAATAAGATATCTAAAACCTGAGAAAAATATTAAATTATATCTGCCACAAGCAACAGTTTTCATTGTTCAGGTATTTAAATCATACAAATGGACGGTTTTTAATATTCATGTTGAATCTTCATTTTTGAGAAATAACAGATTAGATTAAAAAAATAGTTATTTTCTTCTTGTGTAGCTCATCGATCTTGAATCAAAAAGGTTTTTTTAAGCCATGTCACATAATTTTACCTCAGCAGCAATAAAGAAGATGTTGATAAATTGAAGTTTGTTTTTAATAAATCCAAATGTTGACCTGCAGATCTTGGTGTTTACATCACATTGCTGGTACAGTGTAATATAAAGTTTTCGGAATATTAAAAGGGGTTTAAGAATTTAAACCCCAAATTAGGCTTGTACTAATAATAAACTTTTTTTTAAATAAATATAAAGATGGTACATATTTTGATTGATTATATCAAAAATCGAGAGTATGGAATAATATTGTACTTTAAAATAAATTGAAAGCAAAGTATAAAACTGACTCAAACACTCGCTGTTGTATGAAATAAATATTTAACTTTTCAGACTTGTTCCCTTTCTGGTCCGTTGCCGAGGCTCCCGCAACTCCGAGTAGCTCCTGTCCCTAACAAGTAGCTTCTTGCAAGTTCCTAGTGGTTTGGTTTAATAAGTAAACTAGGCTAGTAAGGATGAGAAGACATGACGCTTAACAATAAAATAGCCTGCTTCGGTGTTTGAATGTTCTAAGGTGTCACTTTAGCAATATACTAGACTTACCAATGACAGGGTTCAAATCCCTGTCGGTAGTGTGAGTGCTTTTCACCTAAATGGTTTCCCACTCTCCCTCCATGCAAATAAGAGTACACTTCTCTAAATTCAACCTCATCCTTAAAAGATTTAACATAATCAATACATATGGTTATAACCCCAACGGGTAGTAAAAAGTAGTGACACAACCCATCAAAACAAATGAGGATATTAAGACATTTTATTAAGTGTTTTGACAACCCCTAGCCATGTTCCTGGTCTTTCTTTACACCCAGTCCAATAAAATATTCTACTATTTCAAAGATTATCTTAATTATTCTCTTCTTGCATGGTCACTACACTTGCATCTAAAGCTTAGATTCTTACCTTGGTGAGCTCCACTATGGTCCAATCACACAAACTTTCCCATAGTGGAAAATAAGCAAGGTAAGCCTTTATAGGTAGACAAAATTTAGCCTGAAAGGTAGCAACTTAATCTCAAACATATTGTCCTATGAGGCTATGTTAAAAGTTACACCTTAGAGAAATCCCGCAAGATAAGATTGCTACTTACAGAGTAAAGAGACGCTCTTTAATTTCTATTTCCTTTATTTCCTAATCAGATAATCATTCCTCTTCTTCTAACAAATTTTCTGTGTTCTCTTCGAACATCGTTGAGGCAAAATGATTAACTAAAAGTGCTGTGCACACGAACATGGCCATCATTAAAATGTCAACTTGAACTAATCCATTAGTGGGGACAAAATAGCTCATCTCTTTGGAATGTGTGAGTTCCTTGATGTCAGACCTCCTCGCAACAACCAAGTATTTAAAATACTCGAGTATTTGTAGGACTTGATTTATAATTGTTTTGATATTTAGAGAAATCAATGTTTTAGCGTTACATAAATAATTGGGAAATGGGGATGTAACTACTTTTAAAAATATAGCTATTTGTCACTATATTTCTAGTATCATTTACATTAATGTGTATGGAGGAATAAAAGAGTATAAATGAATGACTATTTGGTAATAAATTCTGTATTTGGCAACCAAATAAATTTATTTGGTTTTCTCCACGTATAAAAATATAGATAAGTTCTAATACAGCTAAGACATGTAGATTATACTTAACCACTAGAGTTAAGTTGTAAGTCAACATATCAACAGGTATGCCACATCATATGAGGGAATGCACATCATGTCAAGACGCGATAAAATATTATGAGAAACTATTATCGACGACGTTGTCTACTTGGGAGATTTTGAAAATAGTTTGCAAAGGGGATTCCATCTCAACTTGACACATCTAAGCCATCTAAGCACTATCACACTTAGGACGAGGTGGACCTGCGAGTTTCGTGTTTATTTGCTGATTACACTTCCCTCTTTCTCTGACGAGTTACACACTCACTATACTACACATATGTGCCTTGAAAACATTGACTTTCATTTTAAGATTACCTTTTTCTTGTTTCCTAATCTAGACACACACTTGCTTCCATGGACCTTTTTATTCCACATATTGGCAGGAACACTGCTAGAGGCCATTTTTGTGACACACAGCCTAAGTTGTAGACGATTTATAAAAAAATACATCTACAAACTACTTCAAGATAAATAATAATTTTGTGATGCTGGAAGACTATTTTTAGAATTCTTTAAGAATTTATGGTTTTTGTTTCAACGTTATATTTTTAAAAGTCACTGAATACAAACAAATTCATATACATGGGAAAACCTAACTTGACCTGCCGGACGTCTCCCATAAACAACATACTTGACTTTTTTTATAGTAGCACTAAGCTAAATCGTGTTTAAATTAGGAGGAATAACCAGAACTTACCTTAATGATAAAATGTAGAAATTGTTTTGCTACAACACTAAAAAACACACAAACATGTTTTTTAATGGCAAGATTTCACTGTTACACACAACTTCATCAGATTGTGAAGGTAGAGTGGTTGAGTGTCTGTCCTGTCTAAACAATTTCTACTTTGGTACCAGCACTTAGTGAGTGTGCTGGCTATCCCGCCCAATACAATTATTTTACCAAACAAACTTGTTTCGGACATGGGTTCAAGAATTATTTGAACTAACTTCAAACCGACCACCAATTTAAATAACACTTAATGATGCTGAGAACTATAGAGTGATACATTTTTACAAAACAATGCATGTTTTATTTTTATTAATTTAGAAGTGACAAAAACAAATCAATTTGTCGACTCCAATAGTTTATTTTCTAGGAGTTGTGATTATCGAATCATCCATACTTATGTATGTTGGATGTTAGCAAAAATATAATTATTATATTGAATTAAAAAAAAGTGATTTAAGTTAAAAACAATTGTGTAACAACAAAGGAATATTTGGAACTATTAAAAATGATTTTATTATAATATTATAACAAATACGAATTGATACTTTAATCACATGAGGTCTCTGGTAAAATATATTAAAATAACAAATAAATATTGTAACATAATATTTATGAAATAACATAGTTCACTAGGTTCTTCACTAAGAAATATTAAACAGTATAAATTATATTTATTCGTAGATATTAAGAAATGTAATATAAAATGTATAGTATATAAGTTAATAAACATAACGAGATCAATGAAATACATGAATTATCCCAAAAATGAGATAATAAAAAACATGTAAGTTTAAATATGCATTTTAATTACTACCCTGTATAAACCTCAATAAATAAAAATTATCCAATATAAATATTATATTAATTTTTTTAGAACAAACTAATAGGAAAAAGACACCAAGTTATGATTGCATCAAATAATCTACTAAATATCTCAAAAACATGGCACTATGTTCAAAACTAAATTAACCTAAGTGCACTCAGTGAGTTAAATTGAGGGACATACCAAATTAGGTTTATTATGAGTTGAGATTGAGTAAATGAAACAATTGACTAATCATGATTTATGTGCAACCCTCCAGAACTCTATGTCTAAAAAAATGTACCCTATAATCAAGAAAATGGTCCAATTCCTATTCTTGCTAATGTTTCAAATATGTTTCAACTTGTAAATATGTGAAAAATATTATTCGAGATAAAATGAAAAAGTACTGTAAAAATGTTTGGGTGATGTTATATTTTTGTTCCGCATAAGAGGTATGATATGATCAATATTGGCACCAACAAAAATGGAAGGAAACCAAAATACTCTGTGATAAAACGTTGAGCAATTCAATAATTATATTAGTTTGATTTACTTTTACAGCTATAAATACTTTTTTATTTGGAAAGTTTAAACTATAGTTTCCCAAGGAATATATCACTGAATCATGTTAATTAAAAGTAATTTTGAATAATAGTAAATTTTATAAACAAATTATTGCAGATTTTGACATAATGTTTATTTAGCTTACCACCTGAGCTTTATTAAAATTTTGGAGCAACTTTAATCTTATGAGATAACAGTATATTATATATATATATATATATATTGCACCACGTCTTACTATCCGTTGGGGTCACATGCTTATGTACTAATTACACCAATGATTTTAGAAGTTGTGAAGGTTATATTTAGAGGAAGTGTACACACATTTGCATGGAAGGGGAGTAGGAAAAACCTTTTGGTAACCCCACCCCCGATACACCCGACCGAGATTCGAACCTCGATCTCGTCATCAGCTACTGCGAGAGTAGCACCTTGAGCATGCGGCCACTGAAATGGGTTGTCTGTCAACAAGAGCAACACACGTCGGACAGAGATGAACAATGTCCATCTCTTGCATTTATGTATCTGGTCTAAGACAACAATTATGGAAATGTTTGCTATTGACTTGATTCTTCTTGGTGTGGTGTGTTGTGTTTTAAAACTTGTATCTAAAATACATCTCAATGATAACTATATTTTTTAATATATTCCATATTTAGTGCATGTTTGACAACAAATCTTTAATTGTATTACAAAAATAAACTATCTGGCTGTTTGAGCGACAAATAAATCGTGAATTAAAACAGTACCATCTCTAGTTTATTACATTGAAAGTATTGTATATTTATAATTATTTTGAATGTGTACGTTTGTTTTCTTCATTTCTATCGGTTGAAATTTGTGTTTTGATACTTCATAATAAACAAACAGTACATCTTGCTCGAGAAAATCAAGTACAACAAGTCGTACCAGTGCACGAGTTCAACAAGTGGGTGCGACTGGTTGTAGACTAGCCCTAGATGAGGAGGAGGGAGGAAGGCATCAAATGATTGACCATTTAACTAACTTAATGGTTGACTGATTACATTCTATAAAATGTGTCAATGTTCAACGCATCATGGTGAACTTCAAAAAGTATCGAATGTGTCCACAAATTATCTTATTTTTGCTATTTCAGGGATGCAAGTGCTGAGGTGTCTTCAAATAAGTGAGAATCAGTGTTAAAAAAAAAGCGACTTAAAAATGACATAAAGATTAATAAAGTAACAAAAACATGTGCACATAATTATTTACAGTTCTTTTGAAGGTTATTTGCTTCCTCAATAAAATTTTTATTTTGTAGGCCTACTTGGCAAACACCAGTCTGGAAATTATTATCCTGCAAAGCCTTATCTATTAAGTAATCTTTCACTTATTTCTGTAAACAGTTTATTTACAATTCTGAATTTTTTTGATTCTTATATTTTTCACACATATTTTAGTTCATCTTGTGTCTAGATATCTTTTCTTTCTTTTGATAAAAGAATCTTCTATTTTTCTATTGTATTAAATTTTTTTTCCAATTTTTATAATCTAATTTCTTTGGTGTATGAAACTATGATAATTGTAATCATTTATTTCCAGCTCGTGGCCGGCTCAGTTTAGTAAAATGTCTCATCTACCTCTATCTTTCCACCATTCTTCTACTCTCACTTGCACACTTGCTGTTATCTGCTCCTCCCATCTCTTTCTTGGCCTCCCTTGTGGAGTTTTCATACACACTTCATATCTATCCATCTATTTGTTATTCTCTCCTCACTACATGACCATATCATCTCAGAATACTTCCTCTACTAGCTCATGTACTCCTCTCATTCCTTATCCCGTTTTTTGTTATTAATTAATAAATAATTTTAGTTATTAAGTTATTACAGTCTACCTTAGGAAAAACAACAACTGGAAACTGAAAAATATAAGCTTTAATTCCAGGTGAATGGAGATTGTATGGCCATGTAAAGAGAATAGAGAGACCAAGAAAAGTCTGGTAGCAGCTGATAAAAACAAGTGTGTGAGTGAAAGAAAATGGAGGCAGGCATTTTACTAATCTGACCAGGTCACAGGCTGGAAACACATGATGATAAAGAGTTGTTTTCTAGCACTGCATCTTACTACCTGTTTCGGTTATAGCCATATTACTGAATACGCTTATGTTTTAGGGATGAGGAAGGTTGAATTTAGACAAAATGTAAACAGACTTGCATGGAGGGAGAGTGGAAAACTGTTTAGAAAAAAAAACACTCCTTGTTTCTGGTCCACACATATTTAAAAGAAATGAAAAATGGCTAGACTAAAGTGAATCTTTTAAAATAAGCGTGTGTGCGAAAAAATCTTTAATGAGCTACAAAAATATTTATCCCTAATGTTTAAAGGAGTCATCACCAAAGCTTGGCTTCCACGCTAATGCAATTTTGTAACAATCTCTTTGATACTTTAATGCTGATAGACCATGAAAAACCTTTTTCCAAACAAACAATATTACCAAGAGGAATCCTCATGTTTAATAGATATTTAACCTGAGATTTTTAGACGATTTATTTTTGAATGTTTTAAAAATAAGGAGTAATATTTATTTAGGTGAATACAGAATTTTGCAGCATAATGCAATCAATAAAAAGGGTTGATTTTTAATTTGCTATTAAAAATCTTGGTTCGTCGCAAATCCTTAAACCAAAAGTGTGATGTTGTGTCATGTCAAAAAAATTGTGTAATCATTCAACAAATCGAACAAACACGCATTCACCTCCAGACAAAACATGGAATAGGAACATAACAAGTGTTGTATTCTTGGTGTTAGCACGACAATGAAATAAATCTAAGTAAACCCCAAAAATAATAAGCAATGACAATGAAAAGCTTACTTTTGAAGTCTTCTTTAACGTGGCAGAAGGTGGTGTGGTCATAGTGACATCGGCCTGGAACGCACCGAGACGGGGAGTTTTTGCGGCGGCCCCCTTGGCGAAGGTCTACGTCTCCCGTGGACGACGTTATGGACAAGTCCGGGCTCTTGGAACTTGCCCGCTCACGGTAATGGCGAGTCTTCCTTGAAGTCTTCACATCCTTGAATTTGGATCGGGATTTCTTGCGAGATTTCTTTTCAGGAGACGGGGATCGAGATATGTCACTGCCAGAGTTCTCATACTTACAGGGCACCCCACTATCCCGTGCCAGCCTCGTCTCTTCACTTGCCGGCTTTGATTTGGAAGCACCTTTTCTAGTACCAGGACTACGAGAGCCCTCTGGACTCTTTTTCCTAGAGGGACTCTCCTCTACAATAGGACTTTTTACCTGAGGAATAGGACTTTTCTCTTTAAGGTCAGGACTTTTTATGATAGGCAAGGTACTTTCAATACCAGGAAAAGGACTAGTAGAACACAAATTTGAACATTTATCCAACTGAACAGAATTAGAAGCAACAGGACTTATGGATATATTAACAGGACTTTTAGATCTTAGATTTGAGCTTTTGGATATCAAACTGGGACTTTTACCTCTAACAGGACTTTTTGCCTATAAATGGGGCTTTTAGAACCGATCGGACTTCGTGTTCTTTGAAAAGGCAATTTTTTTTCAGTGAGACTTTCATCTTCAAAAATGGGACTACTGGACCTGAGAGGATTTCTAAGATGTTGAAAGGGGCCACTTTCTCTGACAGGACTTTTTGAGTGAATTGGGCTTTTTGACTTAGGAGGACTTTTAGAACTCTGAACTGGAGAGCCTGATCTAAAGTGACTTTTAACTTTATGTACAGGACTTTTTCTCTTAGGAATAGGACTCTTTGTTCGTTGTAATGGACTTTTTGATCTTTGCGGGACTTTGCCCGGATTTTATCTTGAACAGGACTTTTGGCCCTAAATGGACTTCTGTTACGCTGATCATCCCGTTTGGTATTTTTGGTAGTAGCATTCTCCCCCAAATTTTTAGAATCTTTCCTCTTTTTCTTACTGATATCTGGTTTGGAAGGGGTGTAACCCTTATTTGAATCTGAGAGCTCGGTATTTTCCCCCTTCCCGAACTTGCCCGACTCCTTGAGGAGTTTCTCTCCCTGAGCAACGGATGGAGGGGAAATGCTTTTCTTCACCTCCCCTCTACCACTGTTGTTCAACGCCTCTTTACTATTAATGTTACTCAGACCATGGACTTTACTACCTTTCAAACGAGGGTCTTTCCTACTGGCTCCTTTAGGTACTTTATTAACTATGTCAGGATTTGCAAGATTAATTTTTATTTGTTGTCTAGGCTTGGCAGGCTCTACCATTTTAATACTATCAAAAACAAGATTAGTAGTTTTATTTTGTTGATTGGTGTCGGCCGGCGGTGGTTGCCTACTCGCCAGCCGGGGGTCACGGGAACGGACAGTGGACTGAGCTGTGGTGGAGGCCGCAACCGGTTTCTTCACCTCCCACTTGGAGGCAATGACCGGGGTTGTATGGCCGATGGACAGTTTAAGTGGCTCCTGAAAATAATAAGGAAATATATCAACACTATATTTTCTAAGCCTTTGCAGGAATGACTAAATCATTAACGAATTTACTATAAATTATATTTCAAATATTTTAGAGACATCATTAGTTTCCTTTTAACCATCATAGGTGGTCGCAAGGTCTAACACGTCAATTTCATGTTAGACTGGATTTCTGGTGACAGGGTTCGAATCTTGGCTTGGTTTAATGAGGTTATTTTTTAATAAATAGTTTCCTCCTCCCTCCACACCAATCTGGATAATTTTCCTCTAAAATTATATCCTCTTCATCTCTATCTTATCGGTGTACTAAATGTATGAGTATGACCCAAACGGTCACTAATTTGTGGAAAAAAGTAATTCAACGCCACATGGCAGTCTAGTCCATGAGGAAAGTGACGGTGAAATATTCTGTTTGTAAATATGTGTGTTAGTGTTTTTACTGTGGACATTCAAGATTAGCTAAAATTTTGGATTCGAGACTTTTAAAATATATATATCTATATATTTTTTAAGAGCTCTAATAAGGCTTATTGGTGGTTCAAAACCCAATAGAATAATATGAACTTAAACAACCTCCAGAACAGTAATTTAGCACTTAACTGAATGTATGAATGGTATAATGATAGGATCACAAGAACAAGTGTTAACATTTAGTTAATATTTGTATTACATTTATATTTCTTATATTCATAATTTTTTCCAAGATTCAAATTCATAAAATAGTTGATTCGACCCAACTATAGTTTTTCCTTTTATTTGTGTTTCATTCTTCTACAATTATATTTATTCAATGATTTGATATAACAGGCTTAATGAACTTTTTGACATATAATACAAATAAATGTAGTGTGTGCAACCCAAAAAAAATTTCATTCACAAATGACGGTGCCTTGTTTTTTTGTTTAGGTATTTACAATAGCCCTGGGATAAAGCAAAGATTAGACACTAAGCCTGTGCGGAGCTTCGAAATTTCTATCTAAATAGGCCTCAAGACCCAGATTTAATGGAATTTAATTTTAAAATTTACAATCTTAAAATCAAACATTTTAGTAATTTAACTTTTTAAAGAAGCGCCGATAGTATATCTCCATTATTTGACTTGGTCATTTAAACTTGCATATCTCGTAGGCAATAAAAAATTATTTCAACACAGTTTATTGGCCTGATTTTTTTTACTAAACTCAATTAAAAATATTTAATATAATTTAGTCAAAAGTATGGTTTGGTTCTAAAAACATTTAACTATAAAATATTAAATTCGGATTAGAGTTAGTATGTTGGCTTGGATTCTAAAGTGAAAATCTCGGAATCGCAAAGGCTTATTAGACACAAAATCTGGATGTGAACAAGATACAGTTAAGTAAATCAAGGTCATTTGCGACCAGTGGATGCAAAAGTAGGAGGCACTGAGCAAATTAAAAAAAAAAAGCTATTTTAGGTTAAATAAGTGATTGTGAGGGAGATTATCTAAATTAAAACATGCAGCAACACAGATGGGATAAAAAGTACCTTCGCGCTGATATCAGACGAATTGGTAGTTTGACAATCTTCAAATTTGGCAATTAATAATGGTATAGCCACGGTCATATCAATGGGTTTAGTCTCGAGGTCTTTAAGTGGCGGCATCTGCAGATCCTTCAACCACACAGACAGCCCCAAGTTACAACCACATACAAATAATAAATAAAAAGCAAATGACCAAAAAATGTCATCACTGAAAAGAGCCTTCAAAACTTTTTTTTTAGAAGATGCATATATGTGATTAAATAAATGATAAAATTGTAGAAAAATGAGGCCCAAATTAAAGTAAAAACACAAACACATATTTAGAACATGTCAAAATTTCAATGCCCCATAGGATCTTCCTTGGGAAATGGCCAATTTCCTGTTTAGTCTTCTACTTCCTGAGGAAGATATTGAGGTGTGTGTAAATGTTAAGTGTTTTTACTTTTATTTGTACATCATTTTCTACCATTAATTAGTATTTATCTAATTATATATATTTTCATAATGCACTCTATCTCATGCGTATCAGTTAATACATTGTCAGTTTTTTAACTCTATTTTTAGAGAGATCAAATTTAATTAGTAGGAGTATGTAAGCAAACACTTTTCACTTCAAGTCCGAGTTTTAAGTAATATAGAGCAATATTTGTACTACACATATTTCAAATAAAATTTATGTAAAAAATCTTTGCATAAGCCATAATCATTTTTTTCAGAGACTTATTGCATTAAGTTATGAAAAGAATATAAATTGCCATGTTGGCTGAATATAGCCTCGCACAAACCACAACCCTAAAATTTAAACGGTGTTCTATATGAAAAATAAAAGGTGTCGAATATACCTTGAGGGAAGAAATTGCCTCTCTCTCTCTCTCACTTTATTTTGACCTTGAGTTTATTATTAGATGTGCACAATGATTCCAGCCAGCTTGTGCTGTGGCTTTGATTTATTCTCCTCCCTCTTTATTCATGACCATTTTCATTACTACTACAAATAGTATTAGTGCCCTGCTTCACTCCATCTATTATTTGGAACCACTTTGTCCACCCCTACTCTGTCTTAAGACAACTTGTTTTCATTATTATTATTATTATATATTTAGCACCGCGTCTTACTACCCATTCGGGTTATACCTTCAAGTAGTAATTACGCTAATGGATTAGAATTGGGAAGGTTGAATTAGAGGAAGTGAACCATTTAGGAAAAACAACCCCCAGTTCACCCGACCAAGATTCGAACCTCGATCTCATACACGCGACTAGCGCGTTAGCCAACTACGTCACCGAGGCGGGTAACTTGTTATCCTCATACACTACTCTTCGCTCTCATTACAACTCCTCTTCCCACTCCAGCCTCCTCCACATCCATACAATATTACAAGTCCATCCCAAATTCATACCTCGTATTGCTAGATCAAGTCTATTGTAGATCTGTTTCCTAAATCCATGCTATTCCTCTCTTGAACATCTTTCATTTTCTTTTTAATTCTCTTTTCCAGTATCTTCTCATATATTTTTGTATGGTGGAACACACCTCTCCTGTCTTCTGGTTTACTTCACCTGTATAACATTTGTATTCCTGCTTCTCTACATTTCGACAGCCAGTTCGTCCACACCTGGTTCCATACTCTTTAATGCATCCTCCACATCTTTCCATGTGGGACCCACTTTCTCCTCTCCTCTATTTTACGCTCCCTATTTTCCCCTTCTCTTCCAGGTTGAAGATCTTTTAAAAATATCCCCTCCATACGTCCTTTTATTCTTCTCCATTCCTGCCTTGTTCTTCATTAATAATTATAGGTTGTTTTTCTCTCTCTTCCTTCTTATTATCTGGCTGTATAACACCTTCTTAGTTTCTTCCACATCCCTTTCCAAAATATCTGTCCATCTTTGCACCCAATCCTTCCTGGCTTCCTGTACGACAAACTTCATGCTTTCTATTTTCAAACCCCTTTCTGGGTTCTTTTATCTTCTCGTCCACCGCTTCCTTCACTCCGTCATTCCACTAAGGTGTCTTCCTTCTTTCACTTATTATCCCACATACCTCCTTTGCTGCTCCTGTCAATCTCATCCCTGGGCATTCATCTTCTTTCCTTTCTTGATTTTTAAGCCTCCACACGCTTCTTTCTTGTTTTCCAACATTTCTCCCACATTCCCATCCCCCCGCCACTTGTGGTCACTATCTAGAGCCACTCTTGGTATCCCCTTAACGCTACAGTCCGTCTCTTCATTTCTTTGGCCAGTACAGACTTTTGATCCCCATTCAAACTGTGTCTAGTCATTTTATAGTTCTCTCTCTTCTTTTTTAAACTACTAAAACTAAAATTTCTGAGTTCCTGCACACCCCTAGTAATTAGTTAAAAGAACAACTATAGAGCCCCATTTAAATGTAAATCACCTTTCTTTATTTATAATAAAGGAAATTGATAAAACTAAAGAAAGAGGAAAAATAAACTACTAAGAATAAGAATAAATTTGATGAAGAAAGCCCACCTAGGGAAAGAGGAAAGATGTGGAAGAATCCAATGCACAAAGGTGACATCTTCTTCCTTTCTTCTGTCTTCTATATTAGAAGTAGTCACACACACATTTTAAACACAAATATAATTATATTTCGTCACCTTTGTGCATTGGATTCTTCCACATCTTTCCTCTTTCCTAGGTGGGCTTTCTTCATCAAATTTATTCTTATTCTTAGTAGTTTATTTTTCCTCTTTCTTTAGTTTTATCAATTTCCTTTATTATAAAATTTCTTTATTTATAAAAATTGAAAATAAAATAGATTTAAATAATTTTTCTCATAGAATGGGTCAAGAACCTTTAAACATTCTTGTAAACAAAGAGTAGCAAAACTTGTTTATACACAAGTTTTAATTGTAAACAAATAAGGACACTATTAGAATTCATCAACTAAGTTATCATCTTAAAGGAGAATTGAAGAGTGAACCCTAGTAGAATGCACCAGCATTTGTCTGGATTTTAAGGAAACAAATCACATGCAATTCATAAACCCTGCTAGTAAATAATTTTGTCACTTGCATGCCTTAGTTTTATTATTTAATGAATAACAAATAAGCTACGAGACTGATTCCTAGCCAAAATCTATAATTACTAATTATCTTGTGAGGGATATTTAAGTTGGGGAGCCCTCAGCCATGACAATATGGGCCAGCTATAATCCCCCTAACACTGATGAAAGGGAGGAGATCTAATGTCTACATAATGTACTACCCGAATATAGTGCCATGTTTTTCTCCTACATATGTCCTTCCAATAACAGTACTCTCATTATATGTATACATACACAGCCTAACATTTTTCACTGGAAAAAAAAATCATCAAATTCTTACAGAGGTTTATTTTGTAGCAAACTGTAAATGTATTGGATAGCTGGCGGGAATCAGTGCCAAGGATGAGTCTAATACAAAGAAAGAAACCAGCATGAACATGGGAACTATCATACTCGTGTGCATCTAATAATAAACTCACGAGAGAGAGAGGGACGGAGGATTTCCAACGTTCGATGAGACTGTACTGGCAATTCAGTAAGTCAATGCCTGATGGTGGACAACTGTTCTTCCGTGTATATTAGGGTTGTATTATGTGCGAGGCTCTACTATATTCGAGCCAATGCATTATTACTGTTCATGTTTCTATCGTAAATAGTTACCAATATTTAAAGTGTTAAAAATGCAAATAAAGGACCTACACGTTGTTTACCTATATTAATAATGAAATTACATTCACTCTTGATGTGAAAAGCTACATTCATTGCACAGGTTGGAGGGGAAGAGGGTGGGGTAGAGATTTGCGTTATGTGGTTTAAAATATGACCCTTAGCAATGATTAGTTACTCCAACAGAATTTGTTCTTGTTAGTGTGGTGAAGTTAACATTTAGTATATAAAAGATGCAAAGCCATGCAGGGACCAGTAGGCAGTCCAAGGTGATGTGCCACACACAAAGAAAATTTTCTGTTGTGTTGATAGCCCGTCCCACAACCGACTAACTGGGAAATTAGATACAGAATTATGCTCAAACCAGAAAACTTATTGAGGTGTGATTTTCTGCCATCTTAACCTTACAGCCAAAATGCAACCAGTTAAAAAATTATGTAATTATCAATTTCAAAGTAATTAATTTTCAATTTTTTTTTAAATATGATAAAACAGTTTCACTGGTCCAAAAGTAGGGTCGGAGTCAGGTGTGATCCACCAGGTGAGACCAGTTGTTTACCTGCACTTTCCCCGCGGCGTGTAGATTTCCCGTCTGTTTCTCGAGTTGCCTCTGTTGCTCCTCCAGCTTGGCCTTTGTCCGCAACAGTTCGTGCTCCAACTTCTTCTGCTGCATCTCCAAGTACTGTTTCTGTTTCACCAACAAAACCTCCCTCATCTGGGCCTCGTTCAAACCCGCGTACGGGCCCGTCTTATCTGGTGTAAAAATGTCTTTGTCCTTCTTGGCTTTGAGCTTAGGGCCCTTGAGAATTTCTTCTTTGGAGACAAGTTCCTTGTTTAAAACTACCTTTTTGACTGATAGAGAGGGGGGGTTTAAGATCTCACTACGATAGGTCAACTTGTTGGGGTCTGCGTTCGAAGGGTCTGTCTTGGAGTCAGTTTTGGGGGGATCCACCTTAGTAGGAGTCTCCTTGAGAGCAGCCCCCTTAGAGGGAGCTGCCTTGGAGGGCGCAGAGGGGGCAGTCACAGTTGTTGTCTTGGCCTGGACAGAAATAGCACAATTTCCGTCACTATCAATACAATTTTCTAACAGTGTATAAACTCTCTACATTTAATTAAAAGAGAAGGAAATCAACCAGATAGAGTTAGACAGGAACAAATAAACTTCTCTCTTGTTCACTTTTAACGCTTAACTTATACTACTACATATCGTTAAATTTTTAAACTTATAATTTGGTGACAATGCAAGTTTACAGTTACTTTTAAAATTTCTCTGTGTTTTTTAATATGATAAGTGTATCTGAAAATTAAAAAACAATATGTAACTGAGTAAGTCAAAAGAAGTGTGAAAAGTGTATTTGACTATCTTTTTCTGTCAGTTTAATTATTATTTGAACAGTGTTTCTATATTGTTTTCATATTTTCCTACCCATTAATTATTATTCATCTTATATTGTTATTTGAGACACTTTATAAACCAATTATTATATCAGCACACGACTTATATATCAACATCATTTCTAAAACAGACACATTTATTGCAAGTGACCGAAAAAATGGGTTAAAATCAGTGTGTTTAAATAATTTACAATCTTTTACTAGTAAAAACATAATTAGAAACTTTAATTGACCTGTAAATTAATGTTAATAGTCCTTCAAATCATTAATGATGTTTTTTCTTGATCAATTTATTTATTGACATGGATATTATCCCTTTAGCTATTATATTATTACTATCACTGCGTCTTACTACCCGTTCGGGTTATACGCACTAACGCTAATGTGTAATGGTAGGGTGATTGTGAGATGAAATGAAGGACCTACAGTTTAACGTGGAATCCGAACCACGGTGGAGGCCTGTCATTCCACACATTCACAAGTTGTGATTAATACACGTCTTGTCAGAGGTGAAGGAAGAGTTTGGCAATCAGATAAATCTGTGTAAGGACCGATGCGAACATTGGACCCCGGAGCCCCAGGATACAAGTCCGACACCTTACTCCTAGACCGCCTGGTCACTTTTTTTAGTTACTATAGTGTGGTATGTATATTTCCTGACACTATAGCTCATTCAGCCATATATGTCTACCAAGTTAAGGATATTGGGTTTTATTTATGGCTCAATGAAAAATGTATCAATAGTAAAATTTTTGTATTCCATTACATGGCAAAAACTTCTGGTTGTTTTATTTGTTCTATAATTAAGCCATATGCCGATATGATCAATTGATTCATAAAGTAAACATTAGCTACTTCTAGCAATAAAACAATTATATACCAAAACTCCACTAGATTATATCTGTAAAATGACCATTTATATATCTATATGAAAAGATTGTTGAAGCAATGGAGCCTGAAGCAATTTTGGGTGGAGTTGATAAGAATGTAGAGACTTAAAATTTCAAAATAATATTTACTTTGATAAGAATTTAGAAATTTTCTTGTTCAGAAATTTTAACCAAATATGTTTTATTAATCTGAGTAGCCTGATGATTCATGTGGTGGGGATGAAATATAAAAGAATCACTCCCCAATTTCAATGCTCTAGTCTCTATCTCAGACAGTTCACCTACATTAGCCCCATGGCTTCTTTGGTGCTGACTGACAGCTCACAGCTGAGAGCTGGCGGCTTTGAAAAGTTACCAGACCAAATTATGTATCCATACACCGAATCATATGATCTGCAAAAACATGTGTTTAGCAGCCGTCACTTCTGACAGTCAAAATATAGGTATATACCTAAATGTTGACTGTCAGTCAGCACCAAAGAAGCCATGGGGCTACTGTAGTTACAAACATGTATATTAGTGATGAACTTTGCCAGTGAACACTTATTATTCCCCTAGTGGCATAAATAGGCCTACTCACTTGCATGAACCTGGGGTTTACAAGTATAGTGCCGGTCGGAAGAGCGTGATTGGCCAGGCAGGGTCGATGGAGCTCACACGAACATCCAGCGCATACAGCTTCTTGGGTGGGAACACTTCATTCCAGTTTGACGGAGTTTGAACATCTGGCCGCGGGTCCGTTCGTCGACCTTGACAAATTAAACATTCTAAACAACTCAACAAAATTATAACCCTGTAGTTTGAAGGTTTATCAAATGAGCCCTTCATCTAGCCTGTGAGGTAGTGAGCTTAGTGTGTGCGTGGTTCCACTATGATACTGTTTATTAATATAGTGTAATAGTGTAAAAGTGTAATATGATGATAAACTCCAGTGTGCATACAAAAACCAACACTAAAATACTACGAGTGTTAGAGAAAATTTAATTATAACACCTGAATTATCTAAGTGTGGATTTATTTGTTGATCAAAATAATAAAGGATTCAAGGAAATTTAGCGACACCTTAATTTTTTTTAAAGAATTTATTCAGGCAGACACTTAACCTAAAGAAGAGGATGTAAAAATCTTAAGATTGTAATTTTATTGAGATTTGAATCTCTCCTCGTGTCTCTCACAATTTTAAAAGTATTTTGGTATAAGATTTTACTTTAACAAATAAATAATTTCTTACTCAATAAGTGGGTTTTCACCCATATTAAAAACCAAAAACCATGGGATTTAGATTAAAATATGAGTTTCTAGAATGTTTGGTAAAATAAATTGATTGTGAAAGTGTTGATGTGAGATGTATAAGTGAAACTAGAGTGATGTGGAACTGCGAGAACGCAACAAAACAATAACTCACCTTTTCAAAGACACTGCAGAATGTGGAGACAATGTTTTGCGTAAAGAGTGATGTGTAGGCGGCCCCGACATTCTTGACAATCGAGTCCACAAGATACAACACTGGCAGCTTGATATCAGCTTTCACCTATATCACAACAGGTACAAACATACTTGGCGGGGGTGTTTGTAGATCGTGCGCGCGCACTCGTGCACCAACATTCTCACCACGGACCCAAACCATCAGTAAATGGTATAAACGATCCTTAGCGTTATATCCATGGAATTAAAGTTAAAATTTGTCTATTGAAATATAGCAGAATTCATTTTAAATTTCTTAAAACAGTAAACTCCCTCGTATCTGTAACTGAATGCAAGACAGGGTACATCAAATATAAACAAGATAGTTCAGTTTTAAGATCACGAAAGATTTGTGGAGAAAAATTCAACAAGAAATTATAAAAAAAAAAAGTGATGATCTCGAGGGGGAGGATAATCTATCTTCATTTACAAATACAAACTACAAATTTATTTTGGGTCATTATATTCTAACTAACATGGGGACGTTGAATTTGACTTTCCAATAAATGGTATTCGGATACGGGAGTTTACTGTGAAATCGATAATTTTTGATTGAAGAATAACGTAAGTTACAA
Organism: Timema cristinae; assembly: GCA_039000515.1. Classification (NCBI taxonomy): domain Eukaryota; kingdom Metazoa; phylum Arthropoda; class Insecta; order Phasmatodea; family Timematidae; genus Timema; species Timema cristinae. The sequence continues at coordinate 74,174,372 of JBCFYV010000003.1, forward strand.
AATCTTTTTGTGCGTTTATCTAACTGTTTGGTTGTTAAGTGTCATACAGTTATGAAAAAATACATAAACCATAAATGCAAGTAAAGACACTTTTATAAAACTTATAAAATATAACTTTTTTTAGTGTTATTAATGTTTGCCTAAAGTTTAGTATCTATTGTTCGTTTTAGTGCCTTGCCTATACTAGATTCATGCACTTAAGTGCCAAGTTTGTTTTGCCATGGCTATTTCATTATTTTTATAAGATTTTCTTCAGCTTGTGGTGCTAAAAGGGTTTAAGTGCAACACAAATATGAAATTTGTTTTAAAGCTCTTTAATTATGAACAATTTTAACATTTTACATTTTAAAATAAAGCTGTTACCACATTTGTTTAATGTTTATTAAAATTTTAAAGAATAATGAAAATTATAGAAACTTTTGATTTCTCATGTCTGCAGACGTTCCTGAAGATTGTTGCTGTGAAACTATTCTTCCTCAAGGCTTGGGAAGTTTCTCAGCTTTTCCTTGTCAGCAAAAACAATATTTCATCAAGTGTTAACTCAAGGTCGAGTGGTAGTTAACACGAGTTAAGTCTGTATCTTTTACAGTTTTTTTTAAATTAACAAAAGCATTTTCAGCAAAAACAAATATATATATCCTTAGTAGAAATGTTTGGTTTAATATTCTACATCTTGTAGTTTTAAAAGATGTGAATATTTTTTTTTATGGGCAGAGCAGAAATCAGAACTATTTCTCAAAATTTAAAAAGATTATGTTCAAATTCTACCATGTGCATGACAAGTATTCAAGGACTATTAAGATTTCTATACCTTGATTTTTTTATGGAGCACTTTTAAAAATGCAAATATATTTGAGGTAATCATAGAAAAAAAATTCTACAGGATGGCTACACAACTTAATTTTTTGTACTTTTTTAGATTTTCCAGACATTTAAAAAAATTGTATGCTTAGCTTTTATTTTTAAAAAAAACTCTTGTTTATTGCAGTGATTATATATTTTCGAATACAATTCTAATGGTCACTAGTCATCAACATTGATATGTTATTTTTTCAGTATTTAATGTTTTACATATTATGTGTGTTCCTGTAAGTGTTATAAAACAAACCATGTATAACCAACTCATGCTAAGCTGACATATCAAAGCATTAGTAGGCAATGCCATGAATGAATAAAATCACTTCACTTTTATTTGTTAAGGTACAAAATTGGTAAAGTATATAAATTCCCAGACTGTTTCAAGTTTTCCTTGTCTGTAGCCACAATGCATAATATTATTTATAGGTATTAATAATATCTATCGAAAGCAACAACAGCAGATCACTGGGTTTGACATATTGTTAAAGAATATCTGATAGCTTTTTTCTAGCTGTATATGTGCAATTTAAGAACACCAGGGTACATGTGTAAAAAATTACACTATACATATCTACTGAAACAACTAATTCCATCTGCAGGGCAAAAAAAAAAAACTTTTCTAACATCTTAACAAGAGACAGACTATATCTACTCCTGTTACCACGAGATATGCTTTGAAACGGTCACTTGTGACAGAAGTTTATTTCAATAGTCAAAAGCAATATTTTAGTTAACTTTAATCAATGTCAGCTTTGTTGTAATTTATAACATTCCCTGAAGGTTATTTAAGGTGCAGACCGTGTATAATGCAACTCACCCTAAATTAATGCGTTGTTTTAGATCAATATACAAAACAAAATTCTACACAATATCTAAAATGAAAACAATGTGTGTTCCAAACATTTTTTAAATCTTTTGGAATAATAATTGTCTAAAACTAAATTTTAAAACCATTTGCTTACTTTAGAGTATCCTATTTTTTCTAATTGGTGGTTGATCTTAAGCGTCCCTTCGCAAGACTGGATCGCCTACAAAGTTCAAATCCCGGTCGGATTTATTGAGTGTATTTTATGCTAAGTGGCTTCCAACATTCCCCACAAACAAATGCAGGTACATTTCCTCAGCAGTCTATTTTTATTCTCTGCCACATTTTTTTAAATTTATGTACAGCCCAGACAGGAAGTAAGAAACAATCATTTATTTATAATATTGTTTTTGAACTTTACCTACTAGTGTGGTGGGAATAGCTTGAAAAGTGACTTGTTTATACTCAATAAAATATTTTAACATTTTCCTAATATTTATTAGAGAGCTGATTTGTCCATCATCGTATCATCACAGATTTCTAACTAGTCATGCACTAATACAGCTATGGTTTAGAAAGTTGGTATCGCTGCCAAAACAAAACACGGAAACAAGTTATCCTAAAGAAGATGGTATTGGAGACGACGCTTTAAACGGTTTAAGAAGTATCATTAGTGATATTAAGCCTCACTCATGGTCAGGATTTCTGAGGCTTCATACGATAGAAACCACCAGAGTTTTAGATTTGAATATCGGTAATGTGGAAATGTAGTCTTCCCGTGATGTGAGCACAGGAGGAATATGAGCGGGTCAAGAGTTCAACTCAATGTTAGCCCGGTCGGATGAATTAAATTCATAAAAACACACACTTTATGACAAATAACACGTAGCGTACAGTACATAAGTCAAACTTAATAACAACAGTCTGGCACAAATTAATTGAGTTTTTTTATTTCTTAAAGTTAACCTAACCATTTTGCTTTATTAGGTAAGCTTCTCTAAGGGTTCACTCAAATACCAATTTTCATTAAATTGTATATTTTGAAAGATAAAATTCACCTAATTTAAGTACAAACTGTACTATTAAAACAAATTGGATTCTCTTTTTTTTTGTTCTAATTTTAATAGGCCTACATCCTGAATATTAGGGCAGACCTACTTCTCAATAACTGAATCAGATTTTCCCCTATATTTTCAATCAAAACAATACTAACCAGTGATGGTTAATTAAAGAAAATGCATTAATATCAAACAAATATGGCCACTACAAGACTTTTCAAACATGTATAAGAGATAATGTTTTCCAACTTTTTTATATTCCAAAGTTTTAATTGTCAAGAGCCTCTCCTTACAGTTTCATTGGTTAAATAAAAAGGGTGGTCTAAGCTCAAGTGCATGAATGACAAAAAGTTAAATCAACTCCATATTCACTTTGGTGACCGCGTGGTCTAAAACACTACTCTCACGACTGTACTAAACTGTAAATGACAGGGAGACCAAAGTTTGAATCTTGATTGGGTGGTTTTCCCAAAATGTTTTCCGTTCTCCCCCCATGCAAATAAAGGTACACTTCCACTAAATGTAGCCTTTCTAATCCCTAACTCATTAGCATAAGCGTGAAACCCGAATGAGTGGTAAGACGTGGTGCTAAACAAAGGTCTACATAAATTGTGCACTATTCATTTGGTTTCAGTTATGAATACAATCATTGAAAGGAATGCGTTTCAACTTCTTGCACACTATTAACTATTACTTATGCATTACACAAGAATCTAAACACGTTCTGAGTTTTAAAATTAAATTGAGTGTCATAGAAAACTTTATTTCAGAAAAATAAAAGTAAGTTATGGTTTTCATAGATTTCGATGAAGATCTTTACTCTACACTTTTGCTAACCCGTTTTAAATTGACAAGGTTTTACAGTAGATAGCTACTGGAAAATAATCAATATAAAATGTACATCTTGTAAACATGTAACTATGATGTTGATATTCTTTAGGTTTAATATAGATAGAATGTATGTTGTGGTTAGTGCCATTTAAATTTAATTACTTCTTAATTACCAGGGCTATAACTAAAATAAAAAGCATATTTTCGCCACTATCAAATGAATTCACACCTGTGACACACAAGTTTTAATAAAGAGAAGGTGTGAAAATTAAGGCTAGGCTGCAAATACAACCCAGAAAAGTAAATAGAGTGTGACTTTACTATAGTTTGTATGTGGTGCAGTGGTGTGAATACATTTGTATTAGAGCATCCATCGGGCCTACAGGTGGAACCAGGTAGTTCACAATTATTTACAATTTATTGTTTTTAGGATACATGAGATACAGTAGTATTTGAGTCAACACAAGACAGGAGTGATCACAATTTAAACACGAGCACAAAACCAACAAATTCGTGTATTACAATAGAAATGTGTTGGTAAACAGCTTAAATAACAATTTTACCAAGAAACGAAAGTAAATATTGTTAATTACCATAGACTGTGTCGAGCGTTAATAAACTGTACTTTTGATTAAGTAAGGATGAAACGCTGAGCAAGATAATTCCCAGTATTTTTTTCTGTTTTGGACAAAAAGCATTCTTGTTTGCTAAAATAAATAAAATATTGCTGATAATAGTTCATTCTAAGTTTAGTTTTGTAGACATGGTAGGTATTTTAATATTTGCTCAAGCATTGTTGCATCTTTAACTCTTAAAATGAAGAGATCTGCTTTGGTGATCAAATGATTTAAGGTGTCACTACCGCAACAGAGTGGACTGCCTGATGATAGGGTTTAAATACTGGTCAAATGTGCTTGGGCGGTTTTTCATAAATGGTTTTACACTCACTCTACACAAATGTGGATACACTTCCTCTAAATTCAACTTTCTACAACATTAACACATTAGTGTAACTAGTACACATTCAACACGAGCGCTTATTAAGACGCGGCGAAGAAAATTAAACTAAACATTCCTACTGAAGCAATATTTTATTTATTTTGTTCAAAAATTGACCTAAGCTCGCATTCCCTTACACCCCCAAGGTGGCAGGTTGAGAAAATAAACTTTATCTTCATACTTGATAGCAGACAAATACCGAACAATGCTGAAACTTACCAAGATAATTGTCAAAACTCAAAAAAAGTATGCTTCAAGTGAACAACATTGGGGTGATAACTTAAGAATGGGCAGTTAAAACAATTTTTTTTATCTAATGTTAAATGAAACATATCAATGTAAATATAAATGAACATCGATTAAAATGGCTACCAAATAGTTTTAAATGCAAGTTGAATCTTGGTGTTGTAGGCAACAATATGTACTTTATTTAATATTAATATTTTCATTTTATCTAGTCATTTATTAAATATATTTCTCCAAACTTCTATAAACATTAATTGTATTGTAACTTAAAATATAAATTAAGTTAATATATTTTCCCCCTATTGATTTCTCCAAGTTCAACAATAGATATTTTTGATTGATTTTTGCAAAACAGATTATTCAACTGAATAAAATAGTTTTTGGATAGAATTATAATAACTATGGATAACACGAAAGTTGCTGAATTTAATGGTTCCTACCATTTATAAATTGTATAAAATTATGATCAAAGTGTTATCTTCTGTGCCCAGTGTCTTTGTTCACTCATATTTTGTGACAAGAGTCTGTGATGAACGTGTGGAAATCGTCAGTGGTCAGATAGCGCCGCGCCATCTTCGATTCGGGAGGGCTTTGTGCTGCCAATAGTACAATGACAACTGTATGAATGCACATTTTGTGATGGATTAAATAGCCAAGCTATATTTAACTATGGTTATACCCGGAACTAAATATCATGTATAATTTTATTTAATCCATCAAGTAATCATTAATTGTGCCGTTAATCTAAGACGCTTTCATTGTATTGAACTAATGCTAAATCATGTAGTTTGTGTTTAAAACAGAATGGTTTGAGCTTGAGGGGGAAATATCTATGTAGTCGTCAGCATACAAGCCAATTATGTATTAAAGTATGAAGCAGTGATGTACAAAATATTGTATTTTAGTGATGTGTTAAGTGTTTTTAGCACCACGTCTTCCTACCTGTTCGGGTTATACACTTTCGTACTAGATCACGCCAATGGTTTTAGGGTTTAGGAAGGTATATTTACAGGAAGTGTACCTATAGCGGCATGGAGGGAGAATGGCAGACCAATTTGGGGAAAACACCATCAGTATACCCAACCTTGATGCACACCTCGATTTCCCCCAGTCTAGTCAACTGTGAAAGTAGCGGCCACAGCAGCCGGCTAGAATCTTTGCTAAACTCTTCCATGAAAGTGACCAACACACAATTCCTTGAATTGTAATATGTTAAGGAGTTACTAAAATCATCAAATGGATTAGTCAAATAAAACTGTTAAGTGTTTAGTTTAGGCAATTTCAAAGTGAAAAATGTGGTCAAACAGCTTACCCTGTTATTGTAAATGAGGATGGTGTTTAAAGCTCCACCAAGTATGGGCACATTAAATTTGAATGCAATAATTATGTTACACTACAGATTTTTCTTCGGATATTGCAAACTAGTCTTGAGATAATTACACATCTTAAAAGTGCTGGACTCTAGATTTAGGTGATATGTTTTTCAGTTTCTTAGTTTTTTCGGGTGATGTTGACTTTAACACATTTTATGCTTGAAGTGGGGATGTAGGTGAAACAAGAAAAGGTCAATTTTTTTTTGCAGTTTTCAAAGAAAATAATTTTTCCGGTCAAAATAAATAAAATATTGCTCTAGCAGAAACAGTGTTTCATTTTCTTCAAATGTTGATATCAACAGTTGTTGAATATCTGTCATGAGCATAGCGGCTTAGATGGCAAAACATTTTAAATGAAGAGAAAAAGTTGTCATTAAATTTCAGGACATCCTCTAGAGATATTCAATAAGTGTTGATTTTAAAATGTCAAAAAAATTAAACTCATGTTTCTACCGAAGAAATATCTGATCTATTTTGACAAGAAAAATGTTTTGATATAAGAACTGCAAAAAGACTGCCCTTAAATTGCGCCTCTATCCCCACCGGAATTACTCTGGGATGAATGTTATATACAAGTTTAGTGTTTTCTTACAAGAAAAAATAACATTTTTGTTTTAGTGTCAACACCACCCAGGTAGTCATATTAAGATTTTCAAACGCATTAAAAAAATAAAATTCAAACAATTTAGTGACAAAGAATAGACCAGCAATATTACAGTAATTTCAATAACAGTAGAATGCTTTTCCATTTTTTAAAATAAGTTTAGGTTATAAATAAGACTCCTTGTGCACTGTAATTTAAAAACGAGAGTCTAGGAGAACCTTATTCTCTTACTAAGAACCAGTTCAAATATGTAATGGCCTACAAATGTTTGGTGATGAAATATCCCTAGATAAAAACGTCTAACTTGTAGAATAAAGATGTGCTTGGAGTGTCTTAATTTTCTCAGGTCAACCAGCTGCTGTTGGTATTTATTTGAAAATAGTTTTAAGCCTAATCTCACTTCTTTAAAAAAAATGCAACTTAGTTCAAATATTAACAATTTTTGTATGTGTATCTCAAGGAATAAGTTGACGAGTTAGCCTACCAAGGAAATGAACCAGCATATGACTAAGAGGAAGGACAGGGTTTAAACAGCAATTAACTGTGAAGAAAGGGGCCCTTTCATCCTACGAAGATTAGCCCTGAGTTCCGCAAACTGTGTGTTGTGGTGAACTGTTCAATCAAATGACGAACGAAGCTGGTACAAGGAGCAGCCGTGTGTGATCTGCATTTCTTACTTTATGGTTTACCCAAATTACTAAAGGTTTTAACTAAATTGGAACATTTGAAGTTACTAATAGGAAAAAAATATTCATTACTCTCCTAATTGTGTTTTACTGCACAGCACAACCTTTGAACTGGATGTGTTATCGATTTTCTGTTGCCGCGGCACATAATCGAAACAAAGCTATGTGCTGCAAAAAAATCTAGACTTAAGTGTGTTGTGACCTTAAAGATCTGCAAAACAGTGGCTTAGCAAATGCTGAGCTAGCTCTCCCAGGCATACTGTACATTAGTGAGGCCAAACTTTCAAATGTGTGTTTTCCTCTAATTGGCAAGATATGTTTTAATCTGTGAGTTTGTGAAGTTGCCTAGACTGTCTTATGCCCTTTTCAACAAGTGTCTAATAGTGTGTCGGGTCAACTTAAACTTGGACAATCTGGTTTAGGTCCAGACCAATCAGTGTTGAGGTGTCTAGCCAAACTATATTTTAAAATTCCTCAACTTTTCCAGATTTTCTTGGGCCAATTTCCAACTTCCCCACTTCCCAGTAACTATAGGCTATATTAAAAACATTAATTAAGATCGCAACTTTATGTAGTAATATAAACACATACACATTCTGAAATTGTATCACTCTTTGAGGAGATTGGAAGATTTCAAGCTTAAGTAATGGGCTATTGGGTTGTGCAATTTAAGTTAGATTTCAGTGAGAACATAATGAGCATGTGCGGTTTTAAATTGATGCAAGAGACACATTCTTTTATAATTTCTTCTTAAAGGGTCATCGAATTCTTGTGCGTGCACATAGCCATGAGTCAACTTTGGCTAAAGATGTGCGGTAGAGGGGTGGAAAGATGAGATGAAAACCACATGTTGACCTTGTAAATTGAGATTTAGCCTGCTCAACTGGGACAAGGTGCTATAAGATTCGCCGTGTGTATTAAATGGAACAAAATTGCTATTTTGACTATTGTGATTGAAAGTTGCGTATTTTTAATGAATATGTGAACATCTCATAAATTTGATCACATTTCCTGACTTTTCCTTGTTTTCCAGGTCACTGGACACCCACCCCCTCTTAAGAGGTGAGAAAAGTGAATGTTTGCACATTTTATTTTCGCGTGGTGTGTTAGATACTAATCAACATTTCTGAGGGTCTCATTATATTGTGTTATACTAATCAACATTTCTGAGGGTCTCATTATATGGTGTTAGATACTAATCAACATTTCTGAGGGTCTCATTATATGGTGTTAGATACTAATCAACATTTCTGAGGGTCTGATTATATTGTGTTATACTAATCAACATTTCTGAGGGTCTCGTTATATGGTGTTAGATACTAATCAACATTTATGAGGGTCTCGTTATATGGTGTTAGATACTAACCAACATTTATGAGGGTCTTGTTATATGGTGTTAGATACTAATCAACATTTATGAGGGTCTCGTTATATGGTGTTAGATGCTAATCAACATTTATGAGGGTCTCGTTATATGGTGTTAGATACTAATCAACATTTATGGGGGTCTCATATGGTGCTAGATACTAATCAACATTTCTGAGGGTCTCATTATATGGTGTTAAATACTAATCCACCTTTCTGAGGGTCTCATTATATGGTGTTAAATACTAATCCACCTTTCTGAGGGTCTCATTATAAAGCACCCACGCGATAGCTCAACTCATAGTATCTGCACAACAGAGGAATTCTAAAAGCCCAACTCTCCAA
>JBCFYV010000003.1:75496469-75658969 GCA_039000515.1 Timema cristinae
AAGAGGCCCAAAGGCTTACCTCCGCGGCGGAGTGGTCAGAGACCCCTACAAGCAGCTAGGACTATCCCCCTCCCCCTCACCCTAGGGTAGTGTTAGCTACGGGCCCATTTGGGGGAAATGCGGCGCCACCTCTGCACCGAGAAGGGCTCGTCCTTTCCCCGTGGTGTCATTTACCCCTGTGTACCCCTGGGCCCTATTCTCACTGTCCTCGGTTGTATCCCTGGACACAGCTTAGGGCCCCATTAGGCCAGAAATGTGTACGTGGGAACTAGACACTTAGATATCGTTCTCACCTCCTGACAACTAGAACTAGGAACTAGGAACTAGGGACTTTGAATCAGAACATAGAAGAAGATTATACTTTGAAAGGGGTGCTGTAGGCCTAGTTATACCTTCAGTAGAAATTGATTATCTAGTAAGTTAATCCTCTAGAGTCTGAAATTAACTATACCTTCAATACAAATTGATTACATTGTAAGTTAATCTTCTAGAGTTTGTAATTAATTAGACCTTCAGTATACTGGACAAATAGCAAGCTGTCAATGTATGTTATTCATACTCTAGAGCTGTACAGATACATTTTGGTAATTACATCCCCTGAAGCTTTCTGTCATTGGGCTCGACAGTTGTTTACTCTTGCATCGAACGAGGCGTTTATCTTTGTGTGTTTTAGGTTTCCTGGAACAAGTTTAACAAAGCGAGTAACATAACATAAACACTCATTATATCGTTATAATGTTTGTTGACATTTTCACGAAATATTAACATAAAATAACGGAAACCGTGAACATAAACACGTTTACTGTGTGAACATTCACGTATACACATACACATACACGTACATGTCACATACTTGATGCCGAGCAGGCAGACAGGCAATGAGTTTTAGACAAGGTTTGACTCAGTGGTTCGGTGCTCCCACTGCTCACGGTTCAATTATTGGTTGGGTGTATTGAGGTTGGTTTTTCATAAATTGTCTGGCCCTCTACCTTCATATGCAAATACGGGTACACTGCCTTTAAATTCAACCTAACTGTCTGTTGATGCATTTCAGTGGACTTGGCAGACGGATGTCCCATCTCATTCAGTGAGGAACGCAATGGGAAACTACCTCACCCTCATTTCCCTAGTACGCCTCTTCAGTCTGCTTAGACTGTACAGCTGACAGTGGAACTGTTGAGGATCCAACATCCTTCGGGTTGAGCACTGTACATGCATACAGTACATCCTTAACACGTTATTGAATGCCAGAGTTGAAGATGTTTGTTCGAAAGCTTCTGGTGTTTTGTTAAAGATTATTAATCTTAGTTGATGATACCATGCGTTGCTTTGCTCGGGTGCTACATAAATAATTAGATAATAATATAGAATTGTTTTACAAGCATTATAAGTTCAATGCTGTTGATGGATCCTCTCCGTAGGAGTCTGCTAGCGTTGAGCAACACGTAGCAAGGCCACGTGCAGGCAGCCTACAACATCCTTAAACTAAACACCTTAAACCTGGCCCATACACACACGACAACCCTCTGACCGTTAGTTCATCACGGTGAAATGGTTAAACCCGCATTTCAACAATGATACATTTTTTGTCCATGTCAGGAATCGAAACCGGGGCGTTAATCTTAGAGTTCAGACAAGATATCGACTGAGATAAGGTGTTGGAAGGAATAATTGAATTTAAAATTAGTATTAAGGCGATTGGTCCTTTTAATTTGTCGTGGAAATTCAGAGCCATGGAAACAAACGGTTGTCTTGTAGAATTTTTATTTTTTGCAATTTTCTTTTCGGAAACAGTTTGTTCAAGAATAGAAGCATGTTGATTAAGTCACTTTTTAATATATACATCCTCTCTTTGATTTTAACATTGATCAAATATCGATAAAATTAATATTTTTCAATAGAAAACTGTTGGCTTCAAAGCAAAAAATAAGAAAATGTAACAATTAATAAACATTTATACATTATCTTAGAAGGCGTGTTGAAAATATTACTATAAAAATTTAACTCGTTCTCGAGAAAACTGATATTTCCAAATGTATGGTTTTCCCGCAAGACCTGTCCGGTAGCTAGTGCCATCTACGGTTTCCGTGATCCATCTGCTCTTGTTGGCGTGGAAGGATACCTTGGTCGGTTGTGAAGCCACTCCACGCCTTTCACCCTCCCGTCCACCATTCCTCGAAATAGGTTTTAGACTTGCACTCAGCAGGGCCTTAAAAGTTTATTCGAATACAATAAAAGTTTGAAAAGTCCCAGTGTTCATAAATCCTAAGAAAAAAAACCCAGGACTAAAGTGAAACTCGGTGCGTCCTTCACTGTGGCTCATAAAATCTGAAAAAAAAAAAGGTAACATTAAATAAAAGTTACACTTGAGTACTTCCAGTAATCCGACCGTGGGATAGTTTCCATGGTCTCGGACTATCAGGCTTGACTGTGATGTATAAGTTTGTAAGAAATATGTATACTTTCTCTTGAAATCTCGGAAAGATAAGTATTGTGATCGTCAAAAAATTCGAAAACGAGATTTTGATAAGTGTCGACAATTTGTGTGGCCCCTTGAAACAAAACAAAAAAATTCTCGCGATGCCGTCTGTCTGTCTGTCTGTCTGTGCCTCGGTCTACAGTCGAGACTGTTTTATATATTGGGTTGTAACTTGGTATCTGTGGTGTTAATAAGTTCCCTTAGAGAGATGCTAGGTATTAAATGTCGAACCCTATACTTAAGGGTGGCTTATTGAGGGTAGAAAAAAAAAAAGAAAAAATCTATTTTCTTGAAATTCGTTTTAACGATTTTGATTAAATGTCGTTTATAAACATTGTTTTTTATTGTAAATAAGATATAAATTCTCATTTTATCATGAAAATGACTTTGATGGTACCTTACACGAGGGAGATTTTAAAATTTTCATAATTCCTCTAAATAACTTAACATTTTAAAGTTGTAGTATTATTAAAGATAAAAAATCTTTTATTTGAAATATATTTTTATGACGCAATAGTTTATATAGACACACACGTTTTAATTCAGGTATTTGAAAATGAATTGAATTCTTATGCTCTTTGGTGGACAAAGATGTTTCTCTTCTGTAACAGTGTTCCTAGTTCATAGTGCTATAGAGTAAGTAACAGTGTTCCTAGTTCATAGTGCTATAGAGTAACAGTGTTCCTAGTTCATAGTGCTATAGAGTAAGTAACAGTGTTACTAGTTCATAGTGCTATAGAGTAAGTAACAGTGTTCCTAGTTCATAGTGCTATAGAGTAAGTAACAGTGTTCCTAGTTCATAGTGCTATAGAGTAAGTAACAGTGTTCCTAGTTCATAGTGCTATAGAGTAAGTAAGTGTTCCTAGTTCATAGTGCTATAGAGTAAGTAACAGTGTTCCTAGTTCATAGTGCTATAGAGTAAGTAACAGTGTTCCTAGTTCATAGTGCTATAGAGTAAGTAACAGTGTTCCTAGTTCATAGTGCTATAGAGTAAGTAACAGTGTTCCTAGTTCATAGTGCTATAGAGTAAGTAACAGTGTTCCTAGTTCATAGTGCTATAGAGTAAGTAGCAGTGTTCCTAGTTCATAGTGCTATAGAGTAAGTAACAGTGTTCCTAGTTCATAGTGCTATAGAGTAAGTAGCAGTGTTCCTAGTTCATAGTGCTATAGAGTAAGTAACAGTGTTCCTAGTTCATAGTGCTATAGAGTAAGTAACAGTGTTCCTAGTTCATAGTGCTATAGAGTAAGTAACAGTGTTCCTAGTTCATAGTGCTATAGAGTAAGTAACAGTGTTCCTAGTTCATAGTGCTATAGAGTAAGTAACAGTGTTCCTAGTTCATAGTGCTATAGAGTAAGTAACAGTGTTCCTAGTTCATAGTGCTATAGAGTAAGTAACAGTGTTCCTAGTTCATAGTGCTATAGAGTAAGTAACAGTGTTCCTAGTTCATAGTGCTATAGAGTAAGTAACAGTGTTCCTAGTTCATAGTGCTATAGAGTAAGTAACAGCGTGTGTGTTATTTCATACATGATCTTTGCTGCAGTGTTTCTACAACAAAGTATCGACCTATTATTTTGTTTCACAAATCTTACAAGTTTTTAGTTTATATATATTTCAAGATAAAAGCAAGAGAAAGTCTGTGTGTTACACCGTACCATTTATTAAAAGTTTATTCCGGCAAGATATTAACTAACGTTTGCACATCTCCTGGGAAGTGAAGGAGTGTCAGGTTAACACCCTGAGGAGAATAGTGTTTTACTTCCTGTTGGTGAGCGAACTTCATGCTTGATAGAATGTAGAGATCAGAAAGTTTAGTATTAACAGCTGATAAAACCTTGCTAGGTGATTGGTATAGTAATTAGCAGGGGTGGAGATTCATCCCAGATGAAGATAATCATTACTAAAGTTCAAAACAGATGAAGATGGCGAGCAAACATCTATCGAAGAACTTGATGGAACCCACTGTCACGTGTCTCCCTCGGTGTGAAGGCTCAAACTCGGATAGGCCGCTCGTGCGGCCTCTATCGACCCGTAATAAGTCTTTGTTATATATGTGTAGTGGTTCAGATATTATCATCAATAAATATAGGTTAGTTCACTAACATTTGGATCTTAAATCCCACGTACAAGCCAACCCTCCAGGATTCCAACCCCTTACCACTCGGGGTCCAGCAAGACAGTTTTATTCACCACAATGCCACGGTAGGGTTGTAGTTAGGGGTAGCTATAGTGCACCTTGTAAAAAGGACGTTAGCAATTTGATATTTTATTTAGTGACTTTTTTTTTCTACTTATAAGGGTGATTTGGTCTATCAAAGCTTGGCACCTCTTATCACAATTTAATAATAACTCGCTTTGCTCGTTAGGGGCTACGCCCCCAAACCCCAGTGGACTTCTTTGCCAGTGGATGTAAACTAATTTAGTTACGGAGCAGTTTTTTGATATATCCTACCGTTTAGCCACAAGAGACCTCCAAAAAAGTTCCGCACCGACTTTAAAGTTGCTCCGCCATTATGCCTTTTTTTCGGGGGTTAAAAATTATTTTTTTATCTTTTAGGAAATTTCACGTCGTTTACAGGCTTTGAAGCTATAAGTTTGCCAAATTTCAAGTTTCTAGCTCATCTGGAAGTGGCTAAACATTAATGTCACTGAGTGAGTGCGTCGGCCGTGCGGCTTTTTAGTAGTATAATTTCATGGCACGCATCTGTATGGAAACGAGTCCCTCCACCCCACCCCCCAACTAATTAATCGGCTTGATTAGTGTTTGATGAACCCGATCCATCAGCATGGCATTGTTTCAAAGAAGTGCCGTGCTATTTCGTTACAAAGGCCCTGTTGGCAGGTATCTAGTCTCTTATTCGTAAAGTAAACGTACGCACGTAGCTCGTTCTAGAGGTTTCGATATCCACAAACTCAAATGTAACACACTGCAATGTGTCCTCGATACAGAATTATAACGAAACGCTTTTTATTTAGTCATCTGAACATTTTAAAACTTTTTATATTTGGGGGATAGAAATATAATACCGAAGCTCTACGTTCATTACATAAAAAAATAACAAAAAAAAACAAAACAAGTTTTGTGTGAACGAATACTCCCCGGAACTTGTATATTGCTGGCGGAATGAAATTCTGTGAAATAATCTGACACGCTAGACTTAATTTACTGCTCGGAATTAATTCAAGCTTACTCGAATATGCGAGCTACGGGAATTCTCGGTAAGAGGATTTATTTTATTGTTTTGTTTTTAAAAATATAATAATATTTGTTAGGTTGGATTCTGTTTGATTAAACAAAACTGTTAACTTACTTGAGGAGCGCACGTTACAAGTAGTATGGAGAAAATTAGGGGAAAAAAGATTTTAAACACTTTTAAATTTAGAAAGGTTGGCTAGTTTTTGAGCGATTGCTTTTTTTTTTTTAATATAGCTTATATTTATACTTGAATCTTCTAAGAAATCTACATTCAAATTACCCGCCTCGGTGGCGTAGTTGGCTAACGCGCTTGTCGCATTGAGCTCAACTGCTGAGGATGGGGAGATCCAGGTTCGAATCTCGGTCGGGTGAACTGAGGGTGGTGTTTCCTAAATGGTTTTCCACTCTTCCTCCACGCAAATACGAATTCACTTCCTCTAATTCAACCTTCACAATTCCTAATACATTAGTGTAATTAGTACTTAAGGCGTATAACCCGAACGGGTAGTAAGACGTGGTGCTAATTATTATTATTATTATTATTACATTAAAACTTAGCCGCTTCGATGACCGTTTGGTCTAAGGCTCCAATTTCACCATAGACTGGACAGCCAATGACGGGGAGATCGGAGTTCGAATCCCACACAAGTGTATTGAGAGTATTTTTTCCTTAAATGGTTTGTTACTGTACCTCCATGCAAACAAGGGTGCACTTTCTCTAAATTTAAACATCCTCATTGCTAACACATAAGTGTAGTTATTGAAATAAAGCGTATCGCTCGAATTGGTAGCAACACGCACCAACAATAACATATATATATATATTCATTTCAATTTTTCTGAACTCTTAAAAGTGTTAGTGACTTTATTTTCCAAAACAACCCAGAGCCTTTCATAAGGAAAAAAGAAAAAAAAATTGCATTTAATTCACGCAAAACTAAGTCATCGATGAAAATTAAGCTCTACCAAATGAAACTGTGATATCATTAAATGGAATTAAATTTTCATTGAGACCTTGAATGAAAAATAAACAAATGGAAAACAATATTTATATATCTCAATTTAATATATCATAGTTTTTATATAACCAATATTGGAGGATATTAATATTTAAAGCGGCTGTTAAAAATACTCGTACAATGTTGGAATATGGAAATGACATATTTATTATTTATTGCCAAAAGTGGGTCCGAGAGAACTCCTGCTCACTTCTAGAGGAGAATTAAACACAATTAAAATATATCTAAAGTCTGGATATTTTATAACGTTTGCACCAAACTTCAATTTACTATAAAATTTACTATAGAAATAACTTTGTTTCATGTGTAACAAATTAATCAGCGCTCGTTGAAAGTCGTAAAGAAGCCTTCTCAGATCGAGATCTACTGTTCAGAGAACTACTAGTAAGACTGTAGTAACGATAATAACATGGAGGGAGAGAGGTCTACTGTTCACAGAACTACTAGTAAGACTGTAGTAACGATAATAACATGGAGAGAGGTCTACTGTTCACAGAACTACTAGTAAGACTGTAGTAACGATAATAACATGGAGGGAGAGAGGTCTACTGTTCACAGAACTACTAGTAAGACTGTAGTAACGATAATAACATGGAGGGAGGTCTACTGTTCACAAAACTACTAGTAAGACTGTAGTAACGATAATAACATGGAGGGAGGTATACTGTTCACAGAACTACTAGTAAGACTGTAGTAACGATAATAACATGGAGGGAGGTCTACTGTTCACAGAACTACTAGTAAGACTGTAGTAACGATAATAACATGGAGGGAGGTCTACTGTTCACAGAACTACTAGTAAGACTGTAGTAACGATAATAACATGGAGGGAGAGAGGTCTACTGTTCACAGAACTACTAGTAAGACTGTAGTAACGATAATAACATGGAGGGAGAGAGGTCTACTGTTCACAGAACTACTAGTAAGACTGTAGTAACGATAATAACATGGAGAGAGGTCTACTGTTCACAGAACTACTAGTAAGACTGTAGTAACG
This sequence comes from Timema cristinae, assembly GCA_039000515.1. NCBI lineage: Eukaryota > Metazoa > Arthropoda > Insecta > Phasmatodea > Timematidae > Timema > Timema cristinae. The sequence continues at coordinate 75,504,158 of JBCFYV010000003.1, forward strand.
ATAATAACATGGAGGGAGGTCTACTGCTCACATAACTACTAGTAAGACTGTAGTAACGATAATAACATGGAGAGAGGTCTACTGTTCACAGAACTACTAGTAAGACTGTAGTAACGATAATAACATGGAGGGAGGTTTACTGTTCACAGAACTACTAGTAAGACTGTAGTAACGATAGTAAGATGGAGTGAGGTCTAATCTTCACTGAACTACTAGTAATACTGTAGTAACGATAGTAACATGGAGCGAGGTCTACTGTTCACAGAACTACTAGTACGACTGTAGTAACGATAATAACATGGAGGGAGAGAGGTCTACTGTTCACAGAACTACTAGTAAGACTGTAGTAACGATAATGACATGGAGAGAGGTCTACTGTTCACAGAACTACTAGTAAGACTGTAGTAACGATAATAACATGGAGGGAGGTCTACTGTTCACAAAACTACTAGTAAGACTGTAGTAACGATAATAACATGTAGAGAGGTCTACTGTTCACAGAACTACTATTAAGACTGTAGTAACGATAATAACATGGAGGGAGGTCTACTGTTCACATAACTACTAGTAAGACTGTAGTAACGATAATAACATGGAGAGAGGTCTACTGTTCACAGAACTACTAGTAAGACTGTAGTAACGATAATAACATGGAGGGAGGTCTACTGTTCACAGAACTACTAGTAAGACTGTAGTAACGATAATAACATGGAGAGAGGTCTACTGTTCACATAACTACTAGTAAGACTGTAGTAACGATAATAACATGGAGTGAGGTCTACTGTTCACAGAACTACTAATAAGACTGTAGTAACGATAATAACATGGAGGGAGGTCTACTGTTTACAGAACTACTAGTAAGACTGTAGTAACGATAATAACATGGAGGGAGGTCTACTGTTCACAGAACTACTAGTAAGACTGTAGTAACGATAATAACATGGAGGGAGGTCTACTGTTTACAGAACTACTAGTAAGACTGTAGTAACGATAATAACATGGAGGGAGGTCTACTGTTCACAGAACTACTAGTAAGACTGTAGTAACGATAATAACATGGAGGGAGGTCTACTGTTCACAGAACTACTAATAAGACTGTAGTAACGATAATAACATGGAGGGAGGTCTACTGTTCACAGAACTACTAGTAAGACTGTAGTAACGATAATAACATGGAGAGAGGTCTACTGTTCACAGAACTACTAGTAAGACTGTAGTAACGATAATAACATGGAGGGAGGTCTACTGTTCACAGAACTACTAGTAACACTGTAGTAACGATAATAACATGGAGGGAGGTCTACTGTTTACAGAACTACTAGTAAGACTGTAGTAACGATAATAACATGGAGGGAGGTCTACTGTTCACAGGGCTGCTATCTAGGTTTTAAATAGCAAAATTCTGTTCTTAAAATAAAAGTGTGATCAATAGACAGACATTAAATGTAAACATCAACAACTTTTATATTTATGACGTTAACAATTTACCTTAAGTGAGTTACTTGACAAGTGAGCTATTGATCCCTACTGGTAATATACCATGTGGAGTCACTGCCCCTGTAAAGTATTCTAACCTGCCGAACAACACATGCACTCTTGCTTGTGAACGAGAAGGAAATTTAGATATATTTATATTTTATATCTATAAATATAATAATATTTAGCACCGCGTCTTACTACCCGTTCGGGTTATACGCTTTAAGTACTAATTACGCTAATGGATTAGGAATTGGGAAGATTGAATTAGAGGAAGTGAACCCGCATTTGCGTGGAGGGAGAGTAGAAAACCATTTAGGAAAAAACCACCCCAGTTCACCCGACCGAGATTCGAACCTCAATCTCCCCATCCTCAGCAGTCGAGCTCAACACGACAAGCGCGTTAGCCAACTACACCACGAGGCGGGTTTTATAAATATTACTCAATTGATTTATTTCCTCATGTAGTCAGTTATATGTGGATTTAGATTAAATCAACACATAGTATAGTTTATTTTGTTGATGAATTATCAACGCTCTGAGATATAACCAAAACTATAAGCAACGTAACTTAAAAATAAACGGATAATAGGACATGACTTATTAAACTTTGCAATAATTTAAACAAAAACATATATATCATATTAATATCTAATACAATATATCAAGATTTAAATATAACTATAATTTATCAGCTACAGATTCTTAAAAACCTAGGTATTTGATTCATGCCTCTCTAAGTGAACTAGGTATTTGGCATTTCATGCCTCTTAAGTGACTAGTATTTGGCATTCATGCTCTCTAAGTGAACTAGGTATTTGGCATTTCATGCTCTCTAAGTGAACTTTTTAGACTAAAATGTATTAAATTTGGATTCCCATTAGGCCATGCTAAAATCTATCCTGATTTTCTAAGTGCATTAATATTTAATACTGATGCACTAGAAAACCAGTATAATTTACTCAAAGCAAATAACTCGGCTTTTAGATATATTTCAAATTAGCAATAGTGAATAGTATATATTTCCAGGAAGATGTATGGGTAGCCATATTATATAACAAGAGTGTGTGAGTAATAATTACATGAAAACCTTAATATAGTGTACTTTGATACAAATATATTTATTCATTCAAGTAGGTCAAATAAATTGCTATAGAACGTAGTTTTGAAATAATTTTCTAATGGTGCTCTCGTAATTTAACAAACAATGAAATAAAAACTCATCAAAGTTAAAATCAATTAAAATGATTAAATCATGAAACTAACATGAGTGGTTGAAATTGTATCGATGTAGGCTTAGGGATTTAATTTAATACAAAGAGAAGTACGTTGTGTGTTTATTGTGCTAAATCAATAGACGTCCCCTATTCCCCTTTGACCACCCCCAACCCCTCCCCCTCTCCTCCCCCCCCTCCCCCCCGCGAGGCTCACTACTAACCTTCCCATATATCTGATTTACATCAGCATAACACGCAAGTGTCATGGTGGCAGTGGGACTACAGATTGTGGTGGCCGGGCACCTTAAACAGCCTGTATATGTGGGTAAAGCTACATAGAGACCACTTCTGTACACACCCTGTATATGTGGGTATAGCTACATAGAGACCACTTCTGTACACACCCTGTATATGTGAGTATAGCTACATAGAGACCACTTCTGTAATACCCCTGTATATGTGAGTATAGCTACATAGAGACCACTTCTGTAGATACCTGTATATGTGAGTATAGCTACATAGAGACCACTTCTGTAGATACCTGTATATGTGGGTAAGTACATAGAGACCACTTCTGTACACACCCTGTATATGTGAGTATAGCTACATAGAGACCACTTCTGTACACACCTGTATATGTGAGTATAGCTACATAGAGACCACTGCTGTACACACCTGTATATGTGAGTATAGCTAATAGAGACCACTTCTGTTACACACCTGTATATGTGAGTATAGTACATAGAGACCACTTCTGTACAACCCCGTATATGTGAGTATAGCTACATAGAGACCACTTCTGTAGATACCTGTATATGTGAGTATAGCTACATAGAGGACCACTTCTGTACACCCTGTTATGTGAGTATAGTACATAGAGACCACTTCTGTAGATACCTGTATATGTGGGTAAAGCTACATAGAGACCATTCTGTACACACCCTGTATATGGGGAGTATGCTAATAGAGACACTTCTGTAACACCTGTATATGTGAGTATAGCTACATAGAGACCACTTCTGTCACACCCTGTATTATGTGAGTATAGTACATGAGACCACTTGTACACCACCTGTATTGTGAGTATAGCTACTGAGACCACTTCTGTAGTCCTGTATATGTGAGTAAAGCTACATAGGGACCACTTCTGTACACCTGTATATTGTGAGTATAGTATAGAGACCACTTCTGTACACACCCTGTATATGTGAGTATAGCTCATAAGACCACTGCTGTACACAATGTATATGTGGTATAGCTAAATAGAGACCACTTCTGTACACACCCTGTTATGTGAGTATAGCTACATAGAGACATTCTGTGATACTGTATATGTGAGTATAGCTACATAGAGACCACTTCTGTAGATACTGTATATGTGGGTAAGCTACTAGAGACACTCTGTACACACCTGATATGTGAGTATAGCTACATAGAGACACTTCTGTACACACGTATTGTGAGTATAGCTACATAGAGACCACTGCTGTAACCACTGTATATGTGAGTATAGTAAATAGAGACACTTTGTACACACCTGTATATTGAGTATAGTACATAGAGACCACTTCTGTACACACCTGTATATGTGAGTATAGCTAAAGGAGACCACTTCTGTACACTGTATATGTGAGTATAGCTACATGACAACTTCTGTACACCCCCTGTATATGTGAGTATAGCACATAGACCTTCTGTAGTACTGTATATGTGAGTAAAGGCTACTAGAGACCACTTCTGTACACACCCTGTATATTATGATATGTACATAGAGACCCTTCTGTACACACCTGTATAGGAGTATTTGCTAATAGAGACATGCTGTACACCACCTGTTGTGAGTTAGCTAAATGAGGACCACATTTGTACACACCCTGTATATGTGAGTATAGCTACATAGAGACATTCTGTACACATCCTGTATATGTGAGTATAGCTAATAGAGACATTGTTACACACTGTATATGTGGTATAGCTAATAGAGACCACTTCTGTACCACCTGTATATGTGAGTATAGTACTAGGAACCACTTTGTACACCCCCTGTATATGTGAGTATAGTACATAGAGACCACTTCTGTAGATACCTGTATGTGAGTATATGTACATAGAGACCACTTTGTAGATAAACCTGTATATGTGTGTAAGCTAATAGAGACAATTCTGTACAATCCTGTATTGTGAGTTATAGCTACATAGAGACCACTTCTGTACACCCCCTTATATGTGAGTATAGCTACATTAGACCATAGAGACCATCCACGGAGTCCTCTTTATCTTACATTTATTACATTTTAATCTCTGGCGGTCTAGCGAGCGGAAGCAGGAACGCGCTCTCTATTTGCTCTACGTCTCATACCGCGGGGAGTGGGGAGGAGCTCGGGGTGCGGGGGTAGAGGAGAACATCAAATAGTTGCAGAGACTCCTCCACCTCCAAATAGCGAGTGTGGAGTGACCGATGTCCCCCACCTTGGTCAATATCTCGACTTGGAGGGCATCTCCTCTCTCACTCGTCTGTCTAATAACAGATCTTAGTGCTGCCGCGGTGTGGGACTTATTATGCTAGTTTGTGAGAACTAAGTCTGCCACAACTTGGGTGAGAAAGTCTCTCTACAATATATGTAAAACAAGCGCCCTTCGCTAATAGCCTTCAGGTTCAGAGTCAGGTACATTATTCGTGCACAAACAAGGAGATAAGTCTTTAAGGCGGATGCAAAGGTATGCGAGGAAACCAAGGTTTTTACAGTTTTTATGGCAAAACATTGTTTTGGCCAAAATAAATAAAATAGTGCTCCAGTACAGATATAGAATTTAATTTTCTTCATAGATGGGGACCTCAACAGTGGTTTAATATCTGTCAAGGTTGTTCTGAAATTTAATGACAACTTACAGTGACCTGCTGGTCTAGGGGTAAGGCATCAGACTTTTGTGCTGGGGGTCCGGGGTTCAATCCTCGGTCCCGGCACAGATTTATTTGATTTCCAAACCCTTCCTTCACCTCTGACAAGACATCTTGTGAATGTGGGGAATGCCAGGTCTCCCCGTGGTTCGGATTCCACGTTAAACTGTAGGTCCTCCATTTCACCTCACAATCACCCTACCATTACACATTAGCGTAAGTACGTACCACCCCAGTGGGTAGTAAGACGCGGCGCTAATAATAATTTTTCTCTCTTCATTTAAAATGTTTGCCATCTCATGCCGCTATGCTCATGGCGGATATTTAGGAACTGTTATCAACACGTGAAGGAAATTAAGCTCCATGTTTGTACCGAGTAATATTGTATTTATTTTACCAAAACAATGTTTAGTAATAAAAACTTGCAAACATTGGCCTTTTCTAGCGACCCCTGCCATCCCACCTTAAGGAGTATTAACTTTAGACCCTCTCCAGTCAGCACGGTCCAACCTCCATCAATCTCGTGATAAATTTGACTGCTGATGACGGAGAAATTGGGGTTTGAATCTGTCAGGTGTATTGAAAGGGATTTTTCTTAAAATGTCTATCCACCCCCCTCCCACGTAAATTTGGGTCCATTATTGGGTATTGGGTATTATTATTATTTAGCACTACGTCTTACTACCCGTTTGGGTTATACGCTTAAGCACTAATTACTCTAATGGGTTAAGAATTGGGAAATTTAAATATAAAGGAAGTGAACCCGCATTTATGCGGAGGTAGAGTAGAAAATCATTTTAGGAAAAAACACCCTAGTTTTCTTGAGAGATATTCGAACCTTGATCTCCCCGTCCTCGGCAGTCTAGCTCAACACAAAACCAGCGCGTTAGCCAACTACGACACCTAGGCGGATCACATGCCTATAACCCGAACAAGTAGTAAGACGCCGTGCTAAAATAATTGTTCCAGTAGTTATTTGAATATGTGACGTAGACATCCCGGAATTTCATAATGGCTATATCTCTTAATTTAAAAAGTGTCTGGTAAAGATTACTATACTTGTGACTCATGTTCAAGAAATGTTAAAATTAACACATGTAGAAAATTAAACTAAAAACATCTCTTAGAAGAATCATTTATTTAAATAAGCCAAAAAAATAATGTATTTTGTTAAATATATTGCAAAATTTATCAAATTGTTTTGCATTATCTTCCATCCGAAAATAAAAGGTTGAAAATATAATAACCAATAAGTCGGCAAACAATATACTTCGCACCTTTTATTTTAAAATAATAATAATAATAAGTATATCGTGTTAAAAATGATATCATGTTATTATCGTTTCTAGTGTCGTAACATTTCTCAATATATTCTAAGTGTAATTTATCCTTGGTTACAAGGGAAATAATGAATACTAGAGAGAGTACAGTAAGACGTAGCTATACCGAATATCGCTAGTACGAAGGTATGGTTAATCTGAACACAATTTTCGGAAAACCAGCAGGTGGAACAAACTAAGAAAAATTAAATATATTTAAATGGTTAACAAACTTAAAGTTAAAAGAGAATTATAAAAAACAGTGATAATAAACGCTTAACATTTCGCAAGTTGTAACCACAAGGAGTGAGCCTGCAGGTGAACTATACCACCTGAGCAACCACCACCATTAGTGATGGTAGTACCAACATTTGCGGATTGAGGGTGTCATGTTGTCAGCACAGCGATCCCTTCATCCGTTAACAAAAATACATAAGCCTACTGTAAATTTAAAACCACAGCACATATTACGTGCTTTACATCAGTTAGTAAAATTAAAGTTTTATAAAATTCATTGAACTGTAGTTTAAAATTTGTTAAGATATTCTTCCTACCCTCAGGCCATTCCGTATTCTCCCGGTTAATACGAATTGTCACTAATTCAAACAGGCTTAGGACCAATTTATTCCGAATTAACGAGGTTATTATATTTGGTTGCATAAGCTGTCTCACAATAACTGTAAAAATTCTAATAAATGCACTTGATATTCTCGATTAATTACTTGAAATTTTAAATTTAAATCACTTGGGACAAACTATTAAACAAAATATAATTTGAGCGTCCACCATCTTCAAACGCATAACCAGTTCTTAAATTATTTACTTATTCGAGGTATTTAACGCGCACTTCATGAACCGACTGATTATATCAGAACACTAGAATTTCTATGAGCAAGAGTAAAAGCCCCCTTTCAATTTTGCCGGGAAAGGTACTTTCCCATAACCTCCAGGTTTTTTTTACATACCAAAATCTACATGGAACCGACGGCTTTATTTCTCTTCCGAAGGAAGTTGTGCTACGGATTTTTATCGCTCAGGAAAATCCACTGACCTCGTCTGGGTTTGAATCCGCGAATATTGGAGCCTGAGGCGAGCACTTTACTCCAAGGCCACTAAGGTCGACCAGATCTTAAACACACATACACGCATCACGCAGCTTTAGTTCAAAGAGCGTTCCTGCCCAAGAGCATATATTCGGCAGTAATCGCAGAACAAACACAAACGAAATGCCAAAGTCTTGAGTTAAATCATGACCTCGCTACACCGGTCTGATATACACGGTTAAAATAACTCTTAGCCTATCCCTTGATACATTTAAATGTTCGCCACTGGACAACGGATCTTTTGTTTTAAAACGTCTTTACTCTTTTGAAAACGCCTCAGTTTATAAAATAAAAATAAGTCTAATCTTGCTTTGAGCTTGATATTTTATTACCTTAGTAAAAGATTAATAACTTTTTCCATATAATATTTTACCGCCGATGTTTTATTAGTGGAATCTGATAATAATTTAACCTGAATTAAAAATAATCTTAAAAAATTAAACTGACTGGCCACAGCAGGGGTAAGTGTCAAACTTGGACTTGGAATCGTCGAGAATATTTAATTGATAAAAAAAAACGCATCCACGTAGATGAACGAAGTAAAAGTTTGGATGAAAAAAAAATTCTTTACCAGAACAAAAAGCAATCAATTAGTTTGTTGGTAAAAAAAATAATAAAAGAAGAACCAAAATATAGACCTCCACTTAAAGAGTAGAACCAATTTTTTTCGGTTCCGTTAATTAGTTAATTAAATTCTCTTTCCTTCCCCTGCCTCCCCTTTACACTCAAATCGTGGCTAAGCCGCGAAGGTCCATTGGACCCCAATTAAATTTGATCTCTGCGTCTGATTTCTTGAGGTCTGTTAGCCCACCGCCTGCGTTTCTCAGGGTATACCGCCCGCAACAACTTTCACCGGAGTTATATCAGCATGGCCGGGCAAACTAAAAAACCAACTAAATAAACTTTTGTATAAATTCACGAGAATTTTTTTAATAATGATTCGATATTAATTTGTATTATATTACTATAAACCATATGGCTGACTCACGCACTGACATTAATATTTACCCACTTGCAGATGAGCTAGAAACTTGAAATTTGGCAAACTTATAGCTTCTAGCCTGTAACCAACGGGAAAATTCCAAAAAGTTAAACATTTTAATTTTAAACCCCCGAAAAAATGCAAAATTTCGGAGCAACTTTAAAGTCGGTCCGAACCTTTCTTTGGAGGTTTCTTGTGGCTAAACGGTAAGAACTATCAAAAAACTGCTCCGGAGTTACATTAGTTTACTTCCACTTTCAAAGAAAACTTGCTGGGGGTTCAGGGGCGGAGCCCCCAACGAGCAAAGCAAGTTTATTTATAAGTCAAACAGAGAAAAGCGAGTATTTAATAATCAATCCAATGGTTAAACTTTGGTGTAATTTCGGTGCAAACTAAATGTTTGTTGGTTTTATTTTAGTACCGTGTCTTACTAACCGATCGGGTTATACGCTTATGTACTAATTACGATGATGATTTTAGGGATGAGTAAGGTTATATTTATAGGAAGTGAACCCGCAATTACGTGAATGGAAAGTAGAAAACCATTTTGGAAAAACTTCTTTCAATACCCCCGACCTAGATTAGAACCTCGATCAGCACGTTATTGGCAGTCTAGTTCAGTGCGAGTTATACCTTAGACCATGCAGCCACCACAGTGGGTAATGTTTGTTGCTACCCACTCCGGTGGTAAAATGGTCTAATGTGTAACTCTCGCAATATAAAGGACTGCCGATGATGATAAGGTCAGGTTTCGCCGGTCGGGTGTAATGAGAAAGTTTTTCCTAGATGTTTACTCAGTCTTCCTTCACGCAAATGTGGGTTTACTTACTCTTAAATTCAACCCTACTCGCCCTGACACTTAACAACTGTTAGTAAATTTGCTTGTAGAGCAAAAGGGTTGTGAAACGCAGCGAGAAAAAAGAACTAGTTTGTTCAAAACGCTTAGATTGATCGTTAACTATGTATAATAATACTCTAGTATTTTAAAATATTGGTCATTTTGGATACGAACCCCTGACTACCAGTAAGAGGTTGATATCCAAGTAGCACCCAAGAATCGATTAAAGCGAAGGGTGCTGAATGCAAGGTGATCGTGTCCTGCCCATTTTATGTCACTACGTGAAGCCTCAGGGCTGCAACGAAATGAGAGAAGTAATTGAATTTCTAGGAAATATAATGTTCGTTTCGAGATGTCCTGAGAAACCTTTTAAATATTTCCTCAGATTCTGCCACGTCATGTTGTTTCGAGTTGTCCTATGAATCGTTCTAAATCTTATTTAATATTCTGTAGTGTCACATTGTCTCGAGATATCCTGTGAAATTTTCTGAATCTCCTTTAATGCTTTGCACCGCCATTTATATTTTGCCGTGTAACATTATTTCCTATCTTTTCAGTATCATAAAAACCTATCTAAACCATAAAGGAAGTTAAACTTAATTATATATGTGGTTTATTTAAGAACATGCCTCATTAACATCCACCCAGCACTAGAAACTTATAGGTGCCAATAAATATATAAAATGAGTATGGAATTCAGATAACAGTATTCAAATATTATAATAAGATATGACAATAAAGATAAACCAAATTGTACATCAAAAAATAGGTCAAATAAATTGATAAACATTTGCAATAAAAATTAAACTGTGACAATATTCGTCCAATATTTGGCAGGTATCTTAAATATTATTTCTGTTGTCAAAATCCCCTTTTCTCAACTAATACAAAGCTTACAGCGAAGGCATCAGTGGATAGGATCTTTTACCGACTTCTGACACGTTAAAATTGTTTAAAATTTAAGTCAAAAGAAAAATCTAACATTATTTTTGTATCAATTACTGCTCTTTTGTGTTTACACTCCGCTGAGTTTTTAATTTCAACAAAAGACTAAATCATTTATTGAGAGGGTAAAGGTTGAATGTGAGAAATTTCGCAAGGGTTTACTGGTTGTATATATTACTCACTAAAATAAAAGGGCAAATAAATTATACACTATACAACGGTAATAATTAATCCTATAATTGACCAAGTGGAATGAAGGTTCTATTTTAACTCGACCGTTTGGAATTTAATCTGTCTGCCCATTTGTTCTGCGATTACCGCCAAATGCGTGGACCAATTTTAACGATTTTTGGTGAGTTCGTTCTTTGAAGCTAGTCTAAATTAAGCTTATATAGGTTTATTTTTTAATTTTTAAATATCTAGCAATACTGATGCGTTAGTGATAAACTATGTAAATAACTTATTATCTATGCATATAAATTATTATTAAATAGAGAATAATTTTGTTTTCTGTATAATTTGATTGCAAAGGAAAAACTTCAACTTCAGATCCAAGGAGAAGTTATAGGAGATATTTCAACTTCAGATCCAAGGAGAAGTTATAGGAGATATTGCAACTTCAGATCCAAGGAGAAGTTATAGGAGATATTTCAACTGTATATTCAAAGAGAAATGTTAAGATTGTTATAATAACATGACGAGATTCTTAACATGATGCACTTAGTACTTATTTAATTAATGGGGGAAGTCTACTGGTCATAGAACTATTAGTCTAGTAAGGTATATGATCATAAAAAAATAGCTTTGTGTTTGATGTAATAGACGATTTTATTTAAGTAGAAATGCACAGTTGGGAGATTAACAAAATTATAAAACTGGCAAAATTGTATTATTATAATTAATTTTAAATAAAGTGTTCTCTTTATGGTGTGTAACGTGATATACATGACAAACAAAAGATAAATTTGTCAATGGCACTGAGCCTTATTAAAAAGAAAAATTAAATTAAATTTTAGATATTTTCACTTTAACCTAAATTGAATATATATATTTTTTTTAAGATTTGAAGACTCGAATTTGTATTCAAGAGTCGAAAGAAAATATAAGATTCGGATTCAAGGAATATAGGATTCGACCCTTCTTTAATTTCTTGTTGTGAGATAAGAACCTTCCTACGAAAAGTGGACTGTACCTCGCATTTTGTATTATGGTTGGTTAATGGATATGTAACATATCCAACTATTGGGCCACCCTCTTCAGTGGCCACATTGTCTAAGGCGCTACTTTCACAGTAGACTAAAACTAGACTGTCAAAGATGGACTTGTGGTTTGATCCCAGTTGGGTGTGCTTTTTTCCCTAAATGGTTTCCCAACCTCTCTCCATGGAAATATGGGTTAAAATCCTCTAAATTCAACCTTTATCAACCTTAGCTCATTAGTGTAATTAGTAGACAAGCGTATAGCCCGAATTGGTAGTAAGACGTGGTGTTAAAAACAACTCTAAGTGTCTCAATCTTTTGTCTTGGAGTAATTTCATGCTTTCACTGTAAATTGCTTGGTTCGAATCCAGGTGAGGAATGAACACACTCAGAGTGTCTTCTATCCAGTAGTGGCGTTAGAGTCCCGGCGTGTGTGCGTGTCAGATATGTACAACAAGTTATGTGAATTATTAATTCAGTCGAGTCCTTGTTTACGAACTTCCTTCCGATATTATTAAAGCATTAAAAAACTTGTACCGAACTTTTTTTCAAGAAATACTTCCGATTGTGAGAAAGTTTCCGTCTGGCCAATTAAATTCAGCCAAACTTAGTTTTCTACTCGTGGGCTAGGGCTGTTCTTAGCGCTGCCTGGAAACTTTGTGGGTATAGAGTTAAATGTAAACTTATAAATGAGGGTAAATATGTTTTCTCGAGGCTATTATACAAATTACTACCCCCCATTATGTATTATATTGTATGTTATGTCTATCGACTAGATCAATTACCTTGTCAAAATCGAGTCGTCTAGAATTTACTGTCAGCATCGACCTTTTTATAATTATCTTTAGCACCACGTCTTACTACCCGATCAGATTATACTCTTATTTACTAATTACATAAATGGTTTTATGGATGAGGAAGATTATCTTTAGAGGAAATGTACTCGCATCACATGGAGGATGCGTGGAAATCAGTTTCGGAATAAACCCCCTCTATACATCCAACCGAGATTCGAACCTTGATCTCCCAGTCATCGGCAGTCTAGTCTAGTGTAAGAGTAGCGCCTTAGACCATGCAGCCACCGAGGTGGGTTTTATATTTCATCAATCAGTTGCAGTGTTGTCTCTTCAGGGTTCCTTTTCCCTTCTATCTCACCTTTCTTTTCTCCATCTCACCTTTCTTTTCTCCATCTCACCTTTTCTCCATCTCACCTTTCTTTTCACCATTTCACCTTTCTTTTCTCCATTTCTTCTAATAATGTGACCCATTCAGTTGTGTTTTCATCGTAGAATTGTTCCTTTTTAACTCACCCTCCCAAAATTACCACCCAACCTGACAATCTTATCCTCTCTATTCCCCCCTCCAACCCTGTAATTATATAGCTCCTAAAACAATTAATTTATTAAGAATTTTAATGATGTTAATAATATAGGATATTCGTGGGTTCAAACCCAGCCGGAGTTGAAATTTTTTTTTTAGCAATAATAATATGTAGCACAACTTCTTTCGGAGGTAAAGTAAAGCTATCAGTCCCATGTCGATTGTGGCGTGTGAACGAAAAATGGTATGTATGGGGGACGGGAGGGGGGGGTGAACCTTTCCCGGTAAAATTGGTAAGCCCTTTCGCTCTTGCTCATAGAAAATTCTTCATGTGCTGATATAATCAGTCGGTTCAGAAAATGGACGTTAAATACCTCGAATAAATAAATACAAATATATGGACAACCTTTATACTCCTCATTATATTATTTTATGATCCTTATCAACGGACATTTACAAGCGTATCTCAAAGCTGATGTTAATAACTAATGTATCCCGGCACAGATTTATCTGATTACCAAACCCTTCCTTCACCTCTGACAAGACATCTTGTGAATGTGGGGAATGCCAGGCCTCCACCGTGGTTCGGATTCCACGTTAAACTGAAGGTCCTCCATTTCATCTCACAATCACCCTATCATTACACATTAGCGTAAGTGCGTATAACCCGAACGGGTAGTAAGACGCGGTGCTAATAATAATAATAATAATAACTAATGTAAAAACTTTAGGTATCGGATGCTCAGGCAAACCAATGCACGAAATAAAGCTAATTTAGGACAGTACCGTTTAAAATACAACTCAGGGTTATTAAATACACTATCATACTAACCAATTTAAACTAAGCCAGCAACATTCAACATCGAACACAGGGCTATACAAACATATTACTTTATACCAACTTAACCTTGAGCAGCAACATTCATCATAGAACATAGGGCTATACAAACACACTACTTTATACCAACTTAACCTAAACCAGCAACATTGAACATCTAACACCAAGAGCTTGTATATAATAGGTGAAATGATAAAACCCACAAGGTGGATGTTAACCTATATTTGTTTGTGTTTCCTAGACGTGAACTCGGTTCTATTTACCACTCAGCCCCTGAGGAAAACAAATAGAAAGCTCTCTATTCTCGAATGTATCCAAGCAATCGATGAAGCCTTCTCTGACACACTTCAACAGAACAAGAGACGTAAGACGAACCGCCAGAGAAGTTGCAAACACACACAGTTCTCTAATGCACTGAGAATGGACAATGTTTCAAGCAGACCAACTATTGATAGCTCGTTACTACAGCACTAGTAGGTATTAATAGGTCGACATTGATAGCTCGTTACTACAGCACTAGTAGGTATTAATAGGTCGACATTGATAGCTCGTTACTACAGCACTAGTAGGTATTAATAGGTCGACATTGATAGCTCGTTACTACAGCACTAGTAGGTATTAATAGGTCGACATTGATAGCTCGTTACTACAGCACTAGTAAGTATTAATAGGTCGACATTGATAGCTCGTTACTACAGCACTAGTAGGTATTAATAGTCTCTATCACCAGCTTCAGTGGCAGCGTGATCTACTGTCGTCGGTGTACTAAGCATGGTTTTTACAAATTGGTTTACCATTCTTCCTCCACGCAAATGTGGGTATATTTACTCTAAATATAACCTTACTAATCCCTAAATATAACAGCGTAATTAGTATATAAGCGTTAGTTATAGCCCTGACGGGTAGTAAGACGCTGTGCTGAAATAATAAAATACCCTCTATCAAAGGTAACAGCTACAAACCACACAACTTGACGTTTGGATAAATTATATTATTAATTTTTGGTAGAATTTTTTAACTGACATAAAAGTTTTCACCGTTTTTTTTTATGTTGTTAGATTTGGTTGCCTACTTTACATGACAAGAAGAAATTAAGAGTGTTTGAAAACAAACTTCTTATGAACATGTTAATACCAATAGGAATGAAGATAATGTAAAGTGGAGGAGGCTATATGATGAGGAGTTACATACACTGTGAACATAACCAGACATTGTTTGGGAAATCCAATCTCGCAGGTTACGGTGCGTAGGACACGCAGCGCGAATTGAAGAGACTACAGCCCTGTTCAGGGAACTACAGCCTTGTTCAGGGAACTACAGCCTTGTTCAGGGAACTACAGCCTTGTTCAGGGAACTACAGCCCTGTTCAGGGAACTACAGCCCTGTTCAGGGAACTACAGCCCTGTTCAGGGAACTACAGCCCTGTTCAGGGAACTACAGCCCTGTTCAGGGAACTACAGCCCTGTTCAGGGAACTACAGCCCTGTTCAGGGAACTACAGCCCTGTTCAGGGAACTACAGCCTTGTTCAGGGAACTACAGACCTGTTCAGGGAACTACAGCCCTGTTCAGGGAACTAACCGGCAAGCCCAATGGGAAGTCATCGTTGGAAAGACTTGGACGCAGATGAGAGGATAACATTAAAATGGACCTGAAAGAGATAGGATGTAATGAGGTGGACTGGATAGACCTAGCTCAAGATAGGAATAGGGTGTAATTAGTTGGACTGGATAGAACTAGCTCAAGATAGGGATAGGGTTTATTTATTATCCCAAAAGTTTTGACTATGGTGTAGCTTATAAGATAAGCCCATAGTGTAATCAGTCAAGGTGAGACTGCTATCTTTCAGGGTAAAGGAAGGTTCATAGGAATATATCTAGCCACTATCGGTCTCGGCACCCAGTTGATTGTATCAGTAGGTCTCTAATGCTAGTCTCCAGAGGGTTGTATCAGTAGGTATCTAGTGCTAGTCTCCAGTTGATTGTATCAGTAGGTATCTAGTGCTAGTCTCCAGTTGGTTGTATCAGTAGGTCTCTAATGCTAGTCTCCAGTTGGTTGTATCAGTAGGTCTCTAATGCTAGTCTCCAGTTGGTTGTATCAGTAGGTATCTAGTGCTAGTCTCCAGTTGGTTGTATCAGTAGGTATCTAGTGCTAGTCTCCAGTTGGTTGTATCAGTAGGTCTCTAATGCTAGTCTCCAGTTGGTTGTATCAGTAGGTCTCTAATGCTAGTCTCCAGTTGGTTGTATCAGTAGGTCTCTAATGCTAGTCTCCAGTGGGTTGTATCAGTAGGTCTCTAATGCTAGTCTCCAGTTGGTTGTATCAGTAGGTCTCTAATGCTAGTCTCCAGTTGGTTGTATCAGTAGGTCTCTAATGCTAGTCTCCAGTGGGTTGTATCAGTAGGTCTCTAATGCTAGTCTCCAGTTGGTTGTATCAGTAGGTCTCTAATGCTAGTCTCCAGTTGGTTGTATCAGTAGGTCTCTAATGCTAGTCTCCAGTGGGTTGTATCAGTAGGTCTCTAATGCTAGTCTCCAGTTGGTTGTATCAGTAGGTCTCTAATGCTAGTCTCCAGTTGGTTGTATCAGTAGGTCTCTAATGCTAGTCTCCAGTTGGTTGTATCAGTAGGTCTCTAATGCTAGTCTCCAGTTGATTGTATCAGTAGGTATCTAGTGCTAGTCTCCAGTTGATTGTATCAGTAGGTATCTAGTGCTAGTCTCCAGTGGGTTGTATCAGTAGGTATCTAGTGCTAGTCTCCAGTTGGTTGTATCAGTAGGTCTCTAATGCTAGTCTCCAGAGGGTTGTATCAGTAGGTATCTAGTGCTAGTCTCCAGTTGATTGTATCAGTAGGTATCTAGTGCTAGTCTCCAGTTGGTTGTATCAGTAGGTCTCTAGTGCTAGTCTCCAGTGGGTTGTATCAGTAGGTCTCTAATGCTAGTCTCCAGTTGGTTGTATCAGTAGGTCTCTAATGCTAGTCTCCAGTTGGTTGTATCAGTAGGTCCCTAATGCTAGTCTCCAGTTGATTGTATCAGTAGGTCTCTAATGCTAGTCTCCAGTTGGTTGTATAAGTAGGTCTCTAATGCTAGTCTCCAGTGGGTTGTATCAGTAGGTATCTAGTGCTAGTCTCCAGTTGGTTGTATAAGTAGGTCTCTAATGCTAGTCTCCAGAGGTTGTATCAGTAGGTATCTAGTGCTAGTCTCCAGTTGGTTGTATCAGTAGGTCTCTAATGCTAGTCTCCAGTTGGTTGTATCAGTAGGTCTCTAATGCTAGTCTCCAGTTGGTTGTATCAGTAGGTCTCTAATGCTAGTCTCCAGGGTTGTATCAGTAGGTCTCTAATGCTAGTCTCCAGAGGTTGTATCAGTAGGTATCTAGTGCTAGTCTCCAGTTGGTTGTATCAGTAGGTCTCTAATGCTAGTCTCCAGTTGGTTGTATCAGTAGGTCTCTAATGCTAGTCTCCAGTGGTTGTATCAGTAGGTCTCTAATGCTAGTCTCCAGTTGGTTGTATCAGTAGGTTCTAATGCTAGTCTCCAGTTGGTTGTATCAGTAGGTCTCTAGTGCTAGTCTCCAGTGGTTGTATCAGTAGGTATCTAATGCTAGTCTCCAGTTGGTTGTATAAGTAGGTCTCTAATGCTAGTCTCCAGTTGGTTGTATAAGTAGGTATCTAGTGCTAGTCTCCAGTTGATTGTATAAGTAGGTCTCTAATGCTAGTCTCCAGGGGTTGTATAAGTAGGTCTCTAATGCTAGTCTCCAGTTGGTTGTATAAGTAGGTATCTATGCTAGTCTCCAGTTGGTTGTATCAGTAGGTCTCTAATGCTAGTCTCCAGAGGGTTGTATCAGTAGGTTCTAGTGCTAGTCTCCAGTTGGTTGTATCAGTAGGTCTCTAATGCTAGTCTCCAGTTGGTTGTATCAGTAGGTCTCTAATGCTAGTCTCCAGTTGGTTGTATCAGTAGGTCTCTAATGCTAGTCTCCAGTGGGTTGTATCAGTAGTCTCTAATGCTAGTCTCCAGTTGGTTGTATCAGTAGGTCTCTAATGCTAGTCTCCATTGTTTATCAGTAGTCTTAGTGCTAGTTCCATGGTGTATCAGTAGGTATCTAATGCTAGTCTCCAGTTGGTTGTATAAGTAGGTCTCTAATGCTAGTCTCCAGTTGGTTGTATAAGTAGGTATCTAGTGCTAGTCTCCAGTTGATTGTATAAGTAGGTCTCTAATGCTAGTCTCCAGAGGGTTGTATAAGTAGGTCTCTAATGCTAGTCTCCAGTTGGTTGTATAAGTAGGTATCTAATGCTAGTCTCCAGTGGGTTGTATCAGTAGGTCTCTAATGCTAGTCTCCAGAGGGTTGTATCAGTAGGTATCTAGTGCTAGTCTCCAGTTGGTTGTATCAGTAGGTCTCTAATGCTAGTCTCCAGTTGGTTGTATCAGTAGGTCTCTAATGCTAGTCTCCAGTTGGTTGTATCAGTAGGTCTCTAATGCTAGTCTCCAGTGGGTTGTATCAGTAGGTCTCTAATGCTAGTCTCCAGTGGGTTGTATCAGTAGGTCTCTAATGCTAGTCTCCAGTGGGTTGTATCAGTAGGTCTCTAATGCTAGTCTCCAGAGGGTTGTAGGTCTCCTCCAGTGGGAACATTCCAAACCATCACTCCTCCAGTTGACCGACTCCACTCCTGACTCGTTGTCTTGACAACCCTGAGGAGACTCAGCCCGTACAAGAGACGTGGAGGTTGTCATGGTGACGTGGGTGTGCAACAAGGATAGATACAGTCGGCCTGGAGTGGCCGGGATTGGTTCGCTCTTAACATACATCCCACCATCCCACCATCCCATGGTGACTACCTGGGATAGGCAACCTCTGGACCCGGGCTCGACGGTGTATGACGGGTGGCATGCACAGGGGCGTGGCATCTCTTTGCGGCCTTCATTCTGACCCTTCTCTGCGCCAAACTTGATTGAGACAACCGTTTATAAACTTAAACAAAATTATTACTTTTTAAATGTTTGAAAATCTACCCCACTCAGAATAATTAATATAATTAGACTTAAACTACCGTAGGCTTACTTTGAAATTAAGTTGAAACTATGCCTACTTTATGACATTAAGTTGAAACTATGCCTACTTTATGACATTAAGTTGAAACTATGCCTACTTTATGACATTAAGTTGCAACTACGCCTACTTTATGACATTAAGTTGAAACTATGCCTACTTTATGACATTAAGTTGAACTATGCCTACTTTATGACATTAAGTTGCAACTACGCCTACTTTATGACATTAAGTTGAAACTATGCCTACTTTATGACATTAAGTTGAAACTATGCCTACTTTATGACATTAAGTTGCAACTACGCCTACTTTATGACATTAAGTTGAAACTATGCCTACTTTATGACATTAAGTTGAAACTATGCCTACTTTATGACATTAAGTTGAAACTATGCCTACTTTATGACATTAAGTTGCAACTACGCCTACTTTATGACATTAAGTTGAAACTATACCTACTTTATCACATTTTGTTGTATCTATGCCTATTTTATGCCATTAGGCGTCAACTAGACCTATATTTATCCACATTTTTTCCAAATTAAACAATATATTACCGGTTAAAACCTCCCAGACTGATATAATAATTCATTTAATCAGAAACAAAATGATATCCAGTATATCGATATAATTTGTTCAATAGATCTTATCTCACGATATAGTTCTCACGATAGGAAATACGTTAGGGAAAATGGCAATCCATACTAGCGTTCTTTTGTTAAGCTTAGAACGAAGGGACGTCAGGGTGGAAACAAAATCTGGAGCCTTTCTCATGAAGGTAAAAACTCTTAAACAGCGCGAACAAGTGCCCCCCTCCCCCCTCCCCCCTCCCTTTTCCCCTCCGGTGAGCTCGAGAGATCCCGTGGCAGACCTGAGCACTTTGATTAAATTCCCTTCGTGTCAGTGTCTTCCCAGCACACGCTCACAGAGAAGTGTCTATCTGTCCGTCTGTATGAAAGCCCAGGCGCGGCGAGGGGGAAAATTGGCCTGGTTCAGTTGGCTGACATGCATGAGTGACCACCACTGGTGCTGCCATCTGGCCTGACTAACACTGCCCACCCCACTCACGGACTTAAGCCTTCGTTCTTGTCATATAGCGGTATTTTGTGTGAGAGTCACGTAGTTAGCACCTGGGACCTACTGACTAGAATAAACATACCCACGCACGGCCTCACCTAAATGTCCCAAGGTTGGAGTCTAACAAAGATTGAAAATTTGAAGTATTTGTCAGAGGGGTGGGAATAATTTGTAGAATATATTCCTAACAGGGAGAAAGTTGATAGCAGTTTGTTTCCAGCAAGTGTTTCTGACAGGGAGAAAGTTGGTAGCAGCTTCCAGCAAGTGTTCCTAACAGGGAGAAAGTTGATAGCAGTTTGTTTCCAGCAAGTGTTTCTAACAGGGAGAAAGTTGATAGCAGTTTCCAGCAAGTGTTCCTGACAGGGAGAAAGTTGGTAGCAGTTTCCAGCAAGTGTTCCAACGGGGAGAAAGTTGGTAGCAGTTTCCAGCAAGTGTTCCTGACAGGGAGAAAGTTGGTAGCAGCTTCCAGCAAGTGTTTCTGACAGGGATAAAGTTGGTAGCAGTTTCCAGCAAGTGTTTCTGACAGGGAGAAAGCTGGTAGCAGTTTCCAGCAAGTGTTCCTACGGGGAGAAAGTTGGTAGCAGTTTCCAGCAAGTGTTCCTGACGGGAGAAAGTTGGTAGCAGTTTCCAGCAAGTGTTTCTGACAGGGATAAAGTTGGTAGCAGTTTCCAGCAAGTGTTCCTACGGGGAGAAAGTTGGTAGCAGTTTCCAGCAAGTGTTCCTGACGGGGAGAAAGTTGGTAGCAGCTTCCAGCAAGTGTTTCTGACAGGGATAAAGTTGGTAGCAGTTTCCAGCAAGTGTTCCTACGGGAGAAAGTTGGTAGCAGTTTCCAGCAAGTGTTCCTGACGGGGAGAAAGTTGGTAGCAGTTTCCAGCAAGTGTTTCTGACAGGGATAAAGTTGGTAGCAGTTTCCAGCAAGTGTTCCTACGGGAGAAAGTTGGTAGCAGTTTCCAGCAAGTGTTCCTACGGGGAGAAAGTTGGTAGCAGTTTCCAGCAAGTGTTCCTGACGGAGAGAAAGTTGGTAGCAGTTTCCAGCAAGTGTTTCTGACAAGGAGAAAGTGGATAAAGAACCCTAGGAGAAGAACTTTGGTTTTACGACGTGTTTTCAAATAATGCTCTCGGTTTGTTTTGTTGGAAAGAGAGACCCACTAAGGGGGTTAGGAATGATGGGTTGGGAGGGGGCCCAAGTCACGTCCGAGAGACGGGATGATAGGGTGGGGGGGCAGTTTGCGACCTCTGACTCCGCTCAATTGATTGACCTCATCTTCCTCTTCATTCTCCCAGTCCTCGACAAGAGGGAGGAAATAAACTCCCCTTCTCCCAACCCACTGGCCAGAGCGACCGTCGCGCAAACTCACACATTAGGAGAGCACTCATGTCCACATTCCACGCCCATAGCTCCCGAGGCATTGACAGTTGGGGCGTCCCTAGAGATAGATAGCTACAACATGTCCAGCTTTACCAACTACAAATATCAACAACATTTTAAATAATAATAAAAGGGTGTTTGTGTGTTTGTTGTGTGTGTGTGTGCGTTGCCCAGCCAAATCTACGGCATGAGGAGATCTGCAATTTTTAAAATAGGTGATCGGAAGGGGGTTAGAGTTTACCTAGAAGCTGGATTTTTAAATTTTTAGTTAGCTTTTTAATTATGCTATTCTTAACAAATTTTTGAAGAAAATATTTTAATCTGGTTTATAATTACGTTTCAGAGATAAAGTTTCCATTTGAAATAAGGCACCATGGGAGGGGAGGGGGTTAAGATTATATAATTTTTATACCACAGTGGGTCACGGGCAATGCCGTGCGTGATTGCTAGTTTAAATAAATTAAGTGTAACATAAATTAATACAAATATGGCAGAGGATTTAAATCAGGGTTAAACAGAAACTAGGAAAAATAAAATTAAATAATATTGTTTAAATAATCATGCTTGATTTTTAATTGTTTCTCTTTACCTAGATGCACTTATTGGAAAGTTTAAACAATTACAAGCAGTGTTACGTGACAATAGCAAACACCTTATCTTCAACTTTGAATTGGACTTTGCTTCACATTCAAAAAGAGATCTTATGTTTATTGAAAATTTTCTATGTTTAAATACGGGATAATTAAAATCTTCGTGGATCTGAGATTTATAAATAAGCATATTTTCAGGTTTAAGATTATTTGCTTAACTCAAAATATTGTATTTAATAAAACAACTGCTTGAACCTCTAACAATGTCAGTTAAACATGTTTGAAGGTATAAGAATATCAAATGATAAGAGCTGAGACACATCTACTATGCAAAGGAGTCTTTTTGTGTGGATTAATAAAGTTAATTTGCTTCTCTAAATTTTAAATTGGTTTATATTTGATAGTAGCAGAATGTAAGTAAAACTGAATCATACGTAACATATGAATCTGCACTAGAGGTTCTCGTATAGCGAAGCTAATATTGCTAGCCAAACTACGTCTCTGTACGCGGAAATTTGTTCGTTTGGACTCAGACTTAACGTGGATGCCCATAAAGACATTATTTTTTTTATTGCTTCATCTTTTCATTGCAGAGGAAAATTGTCTGGAACGTATTTCATATTTGGGCCGAAAATAATGCTGGTATGATTTACGAGCAGCTATGAACATTTAATAAGAAACAATGACCAAGTTCTGGATGGTTCCAAAACTGTTATACTCATGTGATTAAAAAAATACGGGATGGCCTTAGATTATATTTTACACCGTGTCTTACTACTTGCCCGCCTCCTCACCCGCCGCCCGATCGTCGCACACTTAGCGGTTGGTAGTTGGTACCTTCCAGGAAACTCGAATTGAAAGACCTTCATTCTAGTCCCCTGACCTCCTCCAAAAGGTTGACGCCTCTACGTGAGACTCCAGCACTCACAGAATGAGCCAGCTCCTCTCACTAATAGAAGCTGACTAAGGTTTAGGGGGAGGGGTGTTTCCCAGCTGTATGGTGATGAGAGGGCTCGATGATCCCTGAATTGCGCACTGCGCGCGTTATGCGTGCGTGGCTACTCTCCAAGAACACAGCCATGAAGGGTTAACGCCCCTACGTGGTAGTCTATCGCCCACGGAAGGAGCCAGTTCTTCCCACTAATGGAAACTAGCCAAGGCGTAGGGGAGGGATGTTTACCAGCTGCCTGGTGGTGACAAGGCTCAGTGATCCCTGAATTGCGCACTGCGCGCGTTACACGTGCGTGGCTACTCTCGAAGAACACAGCCATGATATGTTAGAAGAGCCTCTAAGAGGTGTTTGTTCCCCGGACAATTGGCTAATGGATCCTGACACTTTGAAAAGTGTCAAACTTATATATAAGGTGTCAGACTATTGACGTGGAGGTGCCCTTTACCAGACTGGGCTATACGCAAATGTAATAATCACGCTTATGTGTTAGAGATAAAGTAAGATGAATTTAGAGAAAGTGTACGCACATTTTCGTGGCAGGAGAGTGTAGAATTATTTAGGCCAATTTAAAATAACTTCAGTAAACCTGACCTTGATTCAAACCACAATCTCCCCCATCATCAGCAGTCAAGTCTATTGCGAGAGTGACGCCTTAAAGCCCACTCACACCTAGATGAAATGATGCGAGAATTCTCCTCGGAGAATACTCTATTCGATTCAATAGCGTCACCAAGTGAATTTTTGTGTCCTCGGTTATTTTCGGACAAACTCGAGCACATTCGGCAGATCAGTTTGCTGATGTTATCACCGAGCTAGGCTGTGAAAATATTCATTAGATAGCGTGCAGGTGTTTAAGTTTGTTTGTTTTGTTTGTGAAGTGAAGCTGAAATGGAACTAGTTACTTTATTCCACGACTACATATATATTTACGATATAAATGACAAACACTCTAGCGATAAAAGAGAATGAATTATTGGAGGAAGTCAATATACATTTCGAAAATTGCACATAACTTAATTGAGAAAGAAAAGATACAGAGATTTTTGATTCTTATTTATATTCAAAACTACTACATTTCGACTTTACTCTTCACTTAGGGCCTAAATGTGAATCCTTATACAGCGCTTCGATTATATTCACCCAAGTGTGAGTGGTCCCTTAGACTACAGGGGAGAGGGGAGGGGGGGGGTCCAACGTTTTTCATTCCAGGGGCCAAATATGAACTCTGTTATATGTTGCTCCCATATCTTTATTGGCCTTCTTTGTGATCTTTTTCCTACATATTTTATCCTTATCATTTTCTTTGGCATTTTATCTTTTTACATCCTCATTACATGTCCATACCATCTCAGTCTTGCTTCCTCTACTATCTCATGTACTCCAACATCCTCATTACATGTCCATGCCATCTCTCCCTTGCTTCCTCTACTATCTCATGTACTCCAACATCCTCATTACATGACCATACCATCTCAGTCTTACCTCCTCTACTATCTCATGTACTCCAACATCCTCATTACATGTCCATACCATCTCAGTCTTGCTTCCTCTACTATCTCATGTACTCCAACATCCTCATTACATGTCCATACCATCTCAGTCTTGCTTCCTCTACTATCTCGTGTACTCCAACATCTTCATTACATGTCCATACCATCTCACCTTGCTTCCTCTACTATCTCATGTACTCCAACATCCTCATTACATGTCCATACCATCTCACCTTGCTTCCTCTACTATCTCATGTACTCCAACATCCTCATTACATGTCCATACCATCTCAGCCTTGCTTCCTCTACTATCTCATGTACTACTATATCCTCATTACATGTCCATACCATCTCAGTCTTGCTTCCTCTACTATCGCATGTACTCCAACATCCTCATTACATGTCCATACCACCTCACCTTGCTTCCTCTACTATCGCATGTACTCCAACATCCTCATTACATGTCCATACCACCTCACCCTTGCTTCCTCTACTATCTCATGTACTCCCTGTAACCCACCCTTTCCCAAATAACTTCAGTCCTAAACCTTTTTTAATACATATTTATATTTGAATCATCAGCTATTTCACATCTTCCAAAAGTGTGTTTCCCTTTAATTTTCCACCAGGATACTGTGAGGGCTACATTTTCAGTGAGCATGGGCCATATTTGGCCCGTGGACCGCAAGTTGGACAAAGCTGCTTTAGAACACTCTACCACCGTAGGGATTACACTACCCCGATATTAAAGTTTTCATTGGAAAAGTATTACTATACGTATTTCCACAAATATTAAATATTTTTGACATATTTGCTCAAACAATACTGCATATTGATCTACTTCAGTGGCCGCATGGTCTAAGGCGCTACACTTGCCAGTAAACTTGACTGTCGATGACGGGGAGATTGAGGTTCGAATCTCGGTCGGGAGTACTGAGGCTATTTTTTTCTGAAATGGTTTTCCACACTCCCTCCACTAAAATGTGGTTACCCTTCCTCTAAATATAACCTTATTTGTCCTTAAACCTTCAGTGCAATTAGTACATAAGCTTACATTCTAATAGTTAGTAAGAAATACTTCATATCAGCAGATAATTTTAGCAACAGTTCATAGATTAACAATCCGGGAATGAGATTGCTTCACAATCGTTGTCATTCTTTATAAAATATACATTGCAAAAAAAACATATTTAACTCTACTTTACACATTCATGATCAAAACCCGGATACTCTAATATTTGTGTGTAACGTTTGTTTTGTAACAAAACTTGTCGCACTTGTTATGTACTTCCAGTATTCTGACATTAGGCTGGCTGTCATGGTTTCAGAGTATCTAGTTTGTACTATCCTCTATCTAAGAACTTGTGTCTGTCAATTAACTACACTTGGACCAACCTTGAATCTACGTTCTACTCAAAACATATTTCGTCAGTTTGTAATCTTGGGATTTCAATTAATACTGTCAGTGAATACAAAAGATGTGCACCTTAATATGATAATATTTATGACAATACTGAAATTCAGATAAGAATATTGGAAATCAAAATGGTATATTAAATCTTTCAAATTTTTAAATATCTAAAAAGAGAAAGTAAAATTTCTTTCTTCTTCTATTCTTCTTCCAGTCGATCAGTACTCACTTAACGCAGGAATTGGGCTAATAACCCGATATATCGGAATTCAATAGCTATCAAACTGCAAGCTGGCAGTAACCCCTCTAGTTTACATGATGAAGGGGGAGAGGGGGGGTCATTCAAATGAGAAGAACCAATCACAAACCAGTTCCAGGCCGATATCAAGCCACAGGGCGGGAAAAAGAAAAAGAACAAATTGAAGTAGTAAGGATTTGAGCTCAAGAAAGTTATATGTGACAAATTGATGCTGTCTTCTCTTTCTCTGATTAGATTACTGGGCACAGTATATAGTTATAAAGTTAGTTGGTAGTTACAGAGTGAGCTAGTGAACTAGTAGTTCTATAGTGTTGCGGTCGACGGATTTTTCTAGCGTGATAAAAATCCATAGCACAACTTCCTTCGGAGGGGAAGTAAAGACATCGGTCCCTTGTCTATTGTGACATGTAGAAGAGTAAATACATCACTCCCTTGTCGATTGTGTCATGTAGAAGAGTAAAGACATCGGTCCCTTGTCAATTGTGACATGTAGAATAGTAAAGACGTGGGTCCCTTGTCGATTGTGACATGTAGAAGAGTAAAGACATCGGTTCCATGTCGATCGTGACTTGTAGAAGAGTAAAGACATCGGTCCCTTGTCGATTGTGACATGTAGAAGAGTAAATACATCACTCCCTTGTCGATTGTGACATGTAGAAGAGTAAATACATCACTCCCTTGTCGATTGTGACATGTAGAAGAGTAAAGACATCGGTTCAATGTCGATTGTGACATGTAGAAGAGTAAAGATATCGGTCCCTTGTCGTTTGTGACATGTAGAAGAGTAAAGACATCGGTTCAATGTCGATTGTGACATGTAGAAGAGTAAAGACATCGGTCCCTTGTCGATTGTGACATGTAGAAGAGTAAATACATCACTCCCTTGTCGATTGTGACATGTAGAAGAGTAAAGACATCGGTCCCTTGTCGATTGTGACATGTAGAAGAGTAAAGACATCGGTCCCTTGTCGATTGTGACATGTAGAAGAGTAAATACATCACTCCCTTGTCGATTGTGACATGTAGAAGAGTAAAGACATCGGTCCCTTGTCGATTGTGACATGTAGAAGAGTAAATACATCACTCCCTTGTCGATTGTGACATGTAGAAGAGTAAAGACATCGGTCCCTTGTCGATTGTGACATGTAGAAGAGTAAAGACATCGGTCCCTTGTCGATTGTGACATGTAGAAGAGTAAAGACATCGGTCCCTTGTCGATTGTGACATGTAGAAGAGTAAATACATCACTCCCTTGTCTATTGTGACATGTAGAAGAGTAAAGACATCGGTCCCTTGTCTATTGTGACATGTAGAAGAGTAAAGACGTGGGTCCCTTGTAGATTGTGACATGTAGAAGAGTAAAGACGTGGGTCCCTTGTAGATTGTGACATGTAGAAGAGTAAAGACATCGGTCCCTTGTCTATTGTGACATGTAGAAGAGTAAAGACGTGGGTCCCTTGTCTATTGTGACATGTAGAAGAGTAAAGACGTGGGTCACTTGTAGATTGTGACATGTAGAAGAGTAAATACATCACTCCCTTGTCGATTGTGACATGTAGAAGAGTAAAGACATCGGTCCCTTGTCGATTGTGACATGTAGAAGAGTAAAGACGTGGGTCCCTGTAGATTGTGACATGTACAAGATTAAATCTTTTCGCTCTAACTCATAGGAATTATCGTATGCTCATATATTCATTCGGTTCAGTAAGTGCACGTTAAACATCTCAAATTAATAAAAGATGCGAATATTAAGATGTTCAGCTGCGAATGTACTAATGTGTCACTAATTATCTTGAAAACGTAGAAAGATGTAATTACCATCTATAGACAAAGAACGGTTCTTAAGATGTGGCCCTTATTTAGTCGTAGAGTAAGTCGTGGGCTTACAACCCTGATTAGGAGAGTAGGGCTAGTTTAGGTTGGAGTGTAAGACGTATCAAGTGTGCTTCAGGGCCTGACTGGACTCACCAAAGGGTGCGAATAAATGCCCCAATGCAATTTTTAAATTTGCGTCTAAATCAGTTTTCAAGCCAAAAAATTAGAAAGAACAGTATTGGTTGGAGAACAAATATGTGACGTTTATTTGCGTCCGCTCAAAGAGTAGATGCAACTTGCGAATCATATCACGTAGATAGATTAAAATTGCTGCATATTATAGTAATGGCTTGGAATACACTTAGTTAACTGTACTCCAATTAATTATACATTAAAATAGCATAGGCCTGGCAAGAACACAATTTGTCTCAATTTATATTGAGCTAAAGTGGTAAAATACTTACCTGATATGGTTTCATTTTACCTTCACATGACACTCTGGAATTTCTTTCATTATTATAATCAGATAAAACAACCAACTGTGGGGTATTTCTCTGGATTCAAAGAGATTTTGTGTTCTATACAAAGACATCTAGTCACTGAATATGGCGTACATTTTAAAAACATGTTTAAAGTTTCAATAAATATTTTATTTGTAAAAATAAGGCCTTAAATTAATAATATAGAAAAGTAGTTTATGGTGAATAAAATTACTGTTTGAAAAAGCAGTCAAAAATAGGCCTGCTTTAATTTAATTACTAACCTGTAAGAATTTCAGTTTTGTAATATTGGCATTTTTCTGCCATTTTCAATAGTTTTAAAATAGAGTAACATCGACTTTGGTCAAATAGAGCGCAAATAATGAAGATTTGATGACGTCACCGTAGTTTTTTTGCGCCACTTTTTATCCTGGTTTAGTTTTGAGGAAAATGTAATAAATAAAAAAAAGAATAATTTTGGACACAAATTTGCACCATTTCTATACTTTCACCGGTGGCAAATTTGTTTATGAAATTCGGCCCAGGGGTATAAAATAAAATATAGACTAATTAAATTTTGTTTAAATATATATATATATGCCTAGATCACCGTGTTTAACTTCCCTTTCCAGCTATAGTCATATGTACTTATTGTGCTAGTGTGTTAAGCTTGAGAAAGGTTGAATTCTAGCGGAAGTGTACTCTTATTTGATTTGGGTGGGGGTAAAGTGTAAAAATCAGGGAAAACTACCCTCAGCCCACCCTTCTGTCATTTGAACCACGATCTCCCCATTTTCAGTGGTGCAATCTATCGCGAGATTTCTGTTACTAAACAATTGCATAAATAATTCATGAGACACTTAGGAGCGTTCATCATAGCAAGCCCAACTCAGCTCCCGGCTCGCGCGAGGTATTATGGGAGTAAAAGGGAAAAGAAAATACCTACGATATGACAGAAATGTGTGAAGTGCATTCGTATTCGAAAGATTACTCGACATTTTCCGTGGTGACGATGGGGGACAAAGCGACAAAGTTTCTTGTTAATAACTACAGTATGTCCCTGTTATGACAGAATGAAGATATGTGCACTATACTTACCTGTGAAGCCATTCTAAAATGATCAAAAACAGTCCTGTCAATACAGTTTATATCCAAATAGCATTTAATATTCCGACAATGTTCCGTGTTAGGAACATCTATTAACTCTTTATCTCCATTAATGTTCAATCAGAAATGATCCACGTGCAAAATTGTTCTTTAAATTTACTGTTTCTAGCCGACTGTATCACAGAGTTGATTGACTTGTGATGCATGATGCAAATTACTAAAGACAAATTTACCAGGATTAAACAAACATTTTAGTGGAGCTTCCTCTAACACCCCTCCCCCCCTCTTTCTGCTTTAAAGCAACCCCCCCCACACACACTACCCACTTCCCTCTACCTTCATTCATCCCTTACATTCCATATTATTTATTTATTTTTTTACCTTTATCATCCAACAGAATGAAATCTCCTTCTCGAAAAACATTTCACGAAATGGGTTAAAAAATCCACCACGTACCACATTCCTACCGACGAGAGAGGGATTTTTATATATATATATTATTACCAGTGGCACGTCGTGGCGTCATTACAACCCCCACCCCCCACCTACTCTCCCGCAGCCGCCTCCGAGAATCCAATAACAGATAATCTCGCCCTCAGGTGCTGTTCTCGCGTGCTTCAAAGAATCCCCCCCCCCACTAACCCTTGGCATCTATCATGGGTTCTTCTATACACTGAGCTACACACGCACCTCACTCTCCCTGTATCCGTACTTTCTATAAGCTCCTAGTTCCCGGACCTCACTACACACGTTGTCTATTCTTAATACAGAACATATTGGGTATGTTATTCAATATAATAAAGTAGTCTCCATTTTAACAGCGACAGTCTGTAATAAGGTCCTTACACAATAAAACATGGTAGGTCTCCATTTGTTATCCGACAGACGGTACCTTACGACCATGTGCAATAAACCAGAGGTGCCTCCCTCTTGTTCTGTCCTAAGCATACTGGTGCCGCACCCGGGCA
Source organism: Timema cristinae (assembly GCA_039000515.1). NCBI lineage: Eukaryota > Metazoa > Arthropoda > Insecta > Phasmatodea > Timematidae > Timema > Timema cristinae. The sequence goes on from JBCFYV010000003.1 coordinate 75,534,840, forward strand.
CGATACAATACGACACACTACATCATTAACGTCCCCGCCTTTGCATTTACGTCGATCACGCGCGGAAAAATCACGGAGATGTGTGGGTTCGTTATTCTGAAATTGTTGGAATATTTATAGGACTTTTGAACATGACAGTGGATACGGCTGGAATAAAGGAACGTGTCAAGTTGGTGTTATATTCAAGCTTGGAACAATGGACGTGTTTTAAGCTGTGTATATCAGCTGGAATAAGGGACGTGTTCTAAGTTGTGTTATATTCAAGCTTGAACAAGGGACGTGTTTAAGTTGTGTTATATTCAAGCTTGAACAAGGGACGTCTTCTAAGTTGTGTTATATTCAAGCTAGAACAAGGGACGTGTTCTAAATTGTGTTATATTCAAGCTTTAAAAAGGGACGTGTTCTAAGCTGTGTTATATTCAAGCTTGAACAAGGGACGTGTTCTAAGTTTAGCTCCACGGTTAAAAGCTGCAAAGATATTACTTTTTATGTTCAAATTCAGCTGGTATTGGATCCAACAATAACTGAATAAATCAAACCCATAAGTATTTTCCGTGTCGTCCATTGTAGAACAATTTCTAATATAAATTATATCACAAAACACAAACTTGGGAATAATAAAGTAACGTTTAGTTCTGATCAGCTTCTTTGAATTTCTCGAGGGATAAGAGGGTGGCAATCAAGCTTTCGGAGTTCACTACATTTAGGTGCAATGCCCTATTGTTTCTAATTCAAGAACAACTCTAATTTCACTAAAGGTTGAAAATCTGCTACGGACCAAGATGTGCCTTTTTATTTCCCCCTGTTTCTCTAGTCACTAAACAAAGAGTGAAATGATGGCAAGAAACATAATTACGTCACTGTCATCTGATCATTCGCGCTTTCTCTGACCAATCCGTGTGTAGCATTCCCTTCCAAAGTCAATATTACTTTATTTAAAATCCCAAATGAAAATGGCAGAAAAATACACATGCTATTAAACATTTTCGTATAAGCCAACAATTAAATTAAAACTAGGCCTATTATTAGGAAAGTTTCAACAATAACTTATTAATTATAACTATAAAATATAACTAATATAAATATATGATTATAAAAACATTTATATAAACTTTAAAACCTGTATTAAAAATATACCTACACGTCCTATTTAATGACGAGATTTATTTTAGCACCATGTATTACTACCCATTCGGTTTATACGCCTATGCACTAATTACTCTAATGTGTTAGGGATTAGGAAGGCTTAATTTAGAGGAAATGCACCCGCTTTTGCATGGAGGTAGAGTGGAAAGCCATTTAGGAAAAACAAAATCTCAGGTCACCCGGGATTGAACCCCATCTCCCCGTCTTCGACAGTCTAGTCCAACACGAGATTAGTGCGTTAGACCACGTGGCCACCGAAGCGGATACGAGAGCTGAGAGCTGTTTGTGTAATCATGGTTTACAGCGTTTAGTTCTGCCAAAAATTTAACAGATATAGAATAAAAACTTGTCTTGGATTATGAATTCAATAGTTCTACAGTAAACATTTAATTTCTTCACATTTTTGGTGCTGACTGCGCCCCCCTGGATCATGGAGGGGTCACGACCCGTGGTTTAATAACCTATGAGCTAGACTACGGACTCTATAACGCGCCATTTTACTGTCGACATTATTATCCCAGCGGATAAAAACGCAATCCCTGGTGAAATATTCCATCCAAATTAACGTGAAATGCCAATTACAAATCTATGGATTAATTAAGTTAATTCCTTTTGTTGTCCAGAAATAATATTTTCATTCTTCTCAGCGCCAGTCCTCATTATTTACATCCTCTTTTTATTATTTTTTGTGTGTGTTTTATTCAATTAAGTAAATTCAGAAGGATATTTTTTAACTTGTGTTTTGAAAGAAATTCGTTGGCATTAGAAGTTGAAGTCTTGGGGGGTGGAGGGGAGGGTTTATGTGAGGGAGAAAGAACTGGAAATAAAAGGGTAAGGGGTGGAAAAGAGTCCAATATATTTTTTCAAAGAATGGAGTAGAGAGGTCGTCCTGAAAAGCCCAACTAGGGCGCAACAGTGACCTACGTGTCATTCAACCTCACAATGTCCTGGGAACTAGAGAAGTGTCGGTGTTAGAGAGTATCCGTTCTGAGCCGGCAGTTATTTTTTTTTATTCTCTGGATATGAGAGTGTTTCGGAGATAAGTCAGTTTAACTATGGGTTCTTGGTTCAGATACATCCAGCTAACTAAAATCTCTATTATCGATTTCTCAGAACGTTAACAACAGTAGTGCAAGATATCGTCCTGAGAGTACCCCTCCTTGCAGACAGTGAAGACAGGGATATTGTCCTGTGAGTACCCCTCCTTGCAGACAGTGAAGACAGGAGGGTATTGTCCTGTGAGTACCCCTCCTTGCAGACAGTTAAGACAGGAGGATATTGTCCTGAGAGTACCCCTCCTTGTAACCAGATATGCCACCAGTCACCAATCTCGGGACATGCTCTCAGCTGACCAAAGGATGATGATATATTTATCACTGGGATACTTCTTACCGAATAAACTGGAGGAAAGGAACGATGATAAAGTTGTCGAGAGAGAACTAGAGTAAGGTAGTGGTGGAAGAGAGAGAGAGAGAGAGAGAGCGATGGTCCTCGGCCCTGTATCGACACAGTTGAACAATACTTGCGAGAGGTTTGTTCAACCGTCGGGGATCTCGTCAACAGTTGGCGCTGACGCTGGCTATCAGGACATCCTTTACCTTGACATTAAGGAGATCCACAGCGGCGTTTATTGACTCGTTCCTCCCTCAAACACTTAGTATAGAGATCAATATTACCAAACTCCTTTATTAGGTAGAGTACACTCGCTTCGGTGGTTGCATGGTATTGTCTGTTCACGGTAGGAATTGACTTCTGAAAGGCCTTTTTCCCTACCATAAATCTATTTATAACGCGCTTCTCTCGTTGTAGACTAGACTACTTATGATGGGAAGAACGACTTTCGAATCTTGATTGCGTGCACTGAGAATGTTATTTTTACAAAATTGGCTTATACTTTCCCTCCACTCAAATGTGGGTACACTTCCTCTAAATAAAACTATCATACTCCCTAAAAACCATTAGAGTAATTATTATACTAATATAAAGCCACATGGCTGACTCACTCTCTCTCCCTGACATTAGTGTGTATCCACTTAAGATGAACTAGAAACTTGAAATTTGGCAAACTTATAGCGTCTAGCCTATAATCGACGGGAAATTTAAAAAAGTTTAAAAAAAAAAATTTTAGCCCCCGAAAAAAATTCAAAATTACGGAGCAACTTTTAAAGTCAGTGCGGACCTTTCTTTGGAGGTCTCTTGTGTCTAAACGGTAAGACCTATCAAAAAAACTGCTCTGGAACTACATTACTTTATATCCACTCGCAAAGAAAACACACAGGGGGTTTGGGGGCGGAGCCCCTACGAGCAAAGAGAGTTAGTATATTAACGTAAAACACGAACGGGTATTAGGCGCGGTGCTAAAAAAAAAAGTACGCTATGACTTTTTCTTTCACCGCGTCTTACTACCCGTTCAGTTTATACGCTTATGTAAAATAACGCTAGAGAAGTTAGTATGAGGAAGGTTTAATTTAGAAGTAATCTATCCTCATTTGCGTGGAAGGAGAGTGAGAAACACTTTAGTGAAAAAACACCCTCTGTAAATCCGACCAAAACTAGAAACCCCGATCTCCAAGTTTTCGGCAGACTAGTCTTACACGAGAGTGACGCCTTAGACCATTCAGCCACTGAAGCGAGTTTACGAATACCTCTATGAATATTCGTGTGGATATCATTTTTCAAATTACGACATGATTTTCCAACGTTTGGAGGATTTTTAAAATATCTAGCTTCTTCCATAAAAGTGACAGTTGGGAACAAATTATGTTTTCAAAATAAATAAAAGGTATCTTAAGAAAAATATCACTCAAATCGTTGTAATAAATATAGTAACAGTTTATTAAACATTTCTTTATCAATTTTGAACATGTAAAAGTGCACACGTTACATTTACTATCTCGCAGACCATTGAGTAAAGAGGAGAGAGTGATAAAGTGAGAGAAAGAGAGTGATAAAGGTGAAAGTGTCCACGGACACAAACAATAACTGCCCCTCACTCCCCCCCCCCCCAAACCTCTGGTGGGAGGGGGTGGGGTCTTGCTGTACAGAGCAGTATTTCAGATTTATGACTGTCATCCGACAAAAGAGCGCGTTGGGGCGGGACGGCGGGTGTCGGTCCTAGATGCCACCCCCACCCCCCCTACCCCTCTCCCCAGCACCAAGATTTAGGGACGGAACGCAGTGACGAGGAATAAGGAGGTTAATAGGGGTGGGGGGGGGGAGGTATAGCTTTATAGAAAGTGAGAAATAAAGTTACTAAAACTTTTCAAAAAGTGCGAGTACCAGGCCGGACCGGGACCATATTAATAGTCCTATGTCTTGGGACTATGTTGGTAATACTGTGAGCTATGATTGTATTTCTGATTCAAACCTTCCTTCTTGCTCAAATTGTCTTAAATATATTCACTTTTTACAGATATTAAATTAGTTTTTGACGTCCCAAGAGGTATGGAATGAATCAAATAGTAATATGTCATATATTTTTATCACCCCGTCTTACTACCTTTTTGATCTAAGAGATTATGTACTGATTACGCCAGTGTACCCACATCCGCATAGAAGGGGATTGAAAATCCTTTAGAAAAAAAATACCCTCAGTACATCCGACCTAAAATCGAACCTTGATCTCCCCGTAATCGAGGGTCTAGTCTACTGCGAGAGTAACGTGTTAGACCATGCAGCCATTGAACCGGCTCATACATTAATTACTTTATCTTATCAATGGTATGTAAAAAGAATTACATGACAAATTAGACACCTTAAAACTCGTGAACTGTAATGATTTTAAACCGTCTAATCAATATTTATAGCTTATAATTATACACTTGTAAAAATTGTGCAATAAAATGTTGATGGTTGAAATTACCTTATATAACACACATAAAATGTGTGTCGTTCAACTTCACTCAATGTCCATCACCCTCTTAAAACAACTCCGATAAAATCTGTCTCGTCCAACTTCCTCTTGATATACATAACCCCCTTAAAAAAACACCGATAAAAGTTCGTAGAGAAGGAGCTAAACACGAGAATAAAAGTTGTGAAGGTTGGTACGCCTCCTTGTCCGAGCGTCTACAAACTTGACAAGAGCCGACTCTGTGTGTGTGTGTAGAGAGAGAGAGAGAGAGAGAGAAAGTGCCTGCGACACACGTCATAAATCCCGGGAATGTTTTGGGGGCAGAGAAGAAACTACAAACTTCCCGGCCAGTAAATCTTTGAACGCCCCAACCAAAGATACCCAACTTTCATCTGCTCGGTGGAAACAGGGTAGGTGGGGTGGGGGTGGGGGGTGGGGGTGGGGAGGGCTTCATCGTTGCCATGTTGTCTTTTTGCCGCCCTATTAGCGAGATTTATGCCGAGAATAGGTCACTGTTGTCCCAACACATCGTTGGTCCTTCCAAACTCTTTGAGCCGGCACGGGACAACTAAGGACGGAACATTTGACTTTAATTTTTTTATTAGAATATTAATAATATTTTCCTTATCTCTGTCCCACTCAGGTAGTCTTAAGGTAAGCGTCCACTATCCCGCATTGGACGGACCGCACGCATCGCTCGAATAGGATTTATTTCCACTGGATATCACTGGTGCATGGCTACTATTGGGAAACAGCGTTGTCATTCTCTCGTTTTTGTGTGGTCAATCTCCCCTCGAATATAAGACAAGTTTGGCAACGCTGGTTAGCAATGTTGCCAGCAGCTCCTCACTCCAGCACACCACCTCCCAACATAACTGAGAGCGAGGATATTTGGCAACAGAGCGAAGATAAAGCAGTTCTCTCAACAATGGTAATGTGTGTTGTATACTGCGTCCACTATAGGTATATAATAAGATATTGAGCGTCTGGGCAACATCACTTGTAGCCATATTGTGGAGAGATTAGCCCGGTTTGATGTACCGTTGTCCAGGGGACGCCCGAATGTATTGATCGTGCATCCTTTACATGTCCTGATGAGATGAGTATGATATGAGTAGTGAGTATGAGGCTGATAGCGAGTATGAGGGCGGGAAAACCACAACAATAAATCACTTGTCAAAAACCACCCTCGGTTCACTGAGCCAAGATTCGAATTCCTTCAACAACTATCGAGAGCTATCTGCTAATCACATACTCGCTCGCCAGTCTGGCCGAACCCTAATGACTATTGAACTAGAAAAGAACTGCTCATTTCAGTGAACTAAATCATTTGGAACTGTTTCCAGCCGTGAACTGTACTGCCTATCTCTAAGCTAAATAGAGAGAATAGAGCTGGTAATTCCGAATGCAACTGGTGGCGAGTTCGTGTACTACTCGATATTCCATATGACGTCATCCACACGCACAGTATGGGTCGCATTTTGATCTGTCTCCCGGAATCCTTATCGGTATTACCAATGTCCGGGTAGGGGAACGAGGTCTAATTTAAAATAATGTAAAAAACACATCTGGTGCGTGTGGTGCGGACTATTGGTGCCTTTCAATAAAAGGCACCACTCTCGCAGTGGACTAGACTCCCAATGACGGGGAGATCAAATTTCGAATTGCGGTCGGGTGTACTGAGGGTGGGCATTATCAAAATGGTTTTCCACTATCCCTCCATGTAAAGGCGGGTACACGTCTTCTAAATAACCTTCCTCATCCCCAACACACAAGTGTAATTGGTACATAAGTGTATAGCCCGAACGGGTAGTAAAATGCGGTGTGATTTAATCTTAGCTTTGATTTTCTTAAATGTATTCACTTCATAGTATTCCTTTAAATGTTATTATTTATATTATTATTATTATTATTATTATTATATTAGATTTCTGTCTTTCCATGGTCCATTGCCTTGTACAATTAGGGGCATACATAAAGAGTGTAAAGGGTTTTCCTACATTTTTGACCCACTCCCCCTATATTACACCATGTAGACATTAGAGCTGTTGAAATCATACATGAGGAACTCTACAAATGAAGACAGACTTATTGAGCTTCATGTACACACATCCAGGGGTGTCAGTTATGGACCCGTGTGAAAAAATGCCAGATCTGGCTCAGAACTGGAATTGGCCAGATCTGGGAATGCCAGATCTGCTCCAGTTCTGGCCAGATATGATCTTTCCACACGGGGAGGATGAAGTTCTCGATGAAGTCTCTATGAAGTCCAGGAAAATTAACATAGGACTAAAGTGAATTAATTCAAAAGTGATTTTTGTGAATTAAGAGTTTAAGTGAAAGTTGCTTATTTGAATTTTCAGATTTTAGCTCATAAAATAATTTTATAAATCAAATTTCCAAAATACAACTTATTGAAACTTACTTGTCTCTATATGCTAGCAGTATACATTAAGGTGCTGCAGAAGTAAGCGCAAGTATTTTTACATTTTTTATAGAATATAAATTTTTTGGTCAAAAATAAATCAAATATTTCTCCATTAGCCACATAGAACTTAGTTTTCTGCACATTGTAATGTTACTGATCTGCCCCTAAAGAATATGTGAGAGCATTGACAATAATATCGTCCTAATTTTATAAACGTATCTTATTTTATATAAATTATATAATCTATTACATGGCGCTTAAAGCACTTCTTCTTCTAAGAGAGCACAAGAGCCATTGTCGATGACGTCAGAGTGCATGACGTAGGACCACTAGAGTCATAAGGACAATTTAAATTATTTTATAAGGAAAATAAATTTACTTACTTTCCTAAAAAGAACAATATGCATTTCTAAACGGTAATTTGAGCCAGCTTCCTGTTCTCGAACATTCTATCTCCATCCATATGTTTTATATATTTTATTTTTCTATACGAAAGCTTCTGGAAGTTTCCATGAGCAATCTATATATGCGAAAGATGGGGCAACAGAAGCTCACTAGGAGTCCAGTCCTTGATGTAGTCTGACTGTAGCTCCTGTCCGTGTTCCCTACGATCGTGCTATCGGCCGCGTACGAAGTTTTCGACGACATGATCTGTTTTCTCTTTTCGAAATAAACAGAGATTTTGAATTAAAAGAATGTCAACTTTATAAATGTGTATTTATTACATATTATTATAAAACGTGGTCCCAACGAGGGGCTAGTGAGATAAATAAACCTCATTTTTTATAAACCTTATAAAAAGGCTTCCAATCGCGTGGCAATCAAACCACATTAGTTTACAACTCATCAATTAGTGCCTAAACCAGGACAATTCAAATAAACCATAACCACAAGAAGAGAAAGCTCTTCAACATGCTAATATCGACAGATCTTGGATATCTGTCAAGGGTGTGTGTAATGGAATGTTGTCAAAACTTTTTAAATAAATAGAAAAAGTTTTGACAAAATTCCAGGACACCCTTGACAGAGATTCAGGATCTGTTGATATTAGCATGTGCACAAAACTAAGTTATATGTGGATAATGGAGACATATTTTATCTATTTTGGCCAAAGAAATGTAATACTATAAAAACTGTAAAAATACTTGCACTCCCTTGTGCCACATCTTAATACAAATTTGTTCATAAAAACTTAATAGTCATAATAATTACAAAATTATGACCATTAAAAAAATATTAAATTACGTTGGGTATAATTGTATTTCTTTTATGCATTTGCATTTTGCAGTATTTAAATTTTTTAATTTCCCGTGGTAAAACCAATGGATCCCGCTTAGTTGGTCAGTGAAACTAACCCACCCTCCCCCCACCCACCCACCCACCACCACAAACTAATCCTGGCTGCACCAGTGCACGTGGATCATTTCTGATTGAACATTAATAGAGATAAAGAGTTAATAGATGTTCCTAACACGGAACATTGTCGGAATATTAAATGCTATTAGGATATAAACTGTATTGACAGGACTGTTTTTGATCATTTTAGAATGGCTTCACAGGCAAGTATAGTGCACATATCTTCATTCTGTCATAACAGGGACGTACTGTAGTTATTAACAAGAAACGTTGTCGCTTTGTCCCCCATCGTCACCGCGGAAAATGTCGAGTAATCTTTCAAATACGAATGCACTGCACACATTTCTGTCATATCGTAGGTATTTTCTTTTCCATTTTACTCCCATAATACCTCGCGCAAGCCGAGTTGGGCCTGCTACGATGAACGCTTCAATAAAAAAAAATCATTGTGAAAGGGAAAACTCAAATATCACTATTTAATCATCTCTCCAAGCCATACCGGTATATTGAACCCGGCACCCTTAGCTTTGTAATGTCTCCTTTTTAAATCCCGATAACAGTTTCAATTAAAACAATCAACTGTTTTATTTTAATGGTAATGAGTACGCTGATGGGATAGTTATACATTTTTAAAAATTGAAATAAACTTTTAATTAAAATGTATTGTCTGCTAAAAATTATTTGAAGGGTGTACTGAATTTAAAAATAAAATTTATATTCTAGAGAATTAAACTTGAATTTGTTTTTTTTAAGCCAGTACACTCTCTCTTCCATTAATTTTATTTGCCGATACTATTTAAACTAATGGAGGTGTTGATAGGACTTCACTCCCTGTTTATCATCCCCATCTTATAGATAGGGCTCGGCTTCAATTTGTCCCACGGCCACATACATCCATTTGAAATCTGTTCTCTACGAATCAACTCAGTTAAAATTGGGATTGAAGAGGGAAAGGGGTATCGGGGGGGAAGGGGGGGTGCCATAAACTACATCTTGTTTGTCATGTCCTACTTTTTATGCTCCCCTCCCGAACAACTCCTGTCCCCCTATCCCACTTTCTGGTGTGTGTGTTTTTTTAACGGTGTGGATTTTTTTTTTCGATATCCCTTTCTATCCCCCAACCCCCACCCCTTTTCGTGATTGATTCATTTCGCGGCATGTCCGCTATTTGCGCTGGTGTCGCAGAGCCTGGGCGACTGGTTGCCATGGTGACGCGCCCCAGGGCCCGCACACAGCTACTGTACCGTCCCCCCCCCCCTTTACCCCCTTAACATCCCTAGTGCTGCCATCTGTCGGGACTAGTCTCGCACCTACAGAGCAAGAACGAGAGAGAGAGAGAGAGAGCCGTAAACGCCCTACGGGGTATTGGGAGGAGAGAGACAGAAAGAGAGGGGGATCGTTTACTGTATTTTTTTATGTAGTTTATTTTTCTACGGCACGTATTTTGTCAGATGGAATGAGGTACGATAAATATGTTTTATGTTTTACATTTACCCAAGACGTTGAAAATGTTGGGGTGTTTTTCTTTTATCAAAAAAAGAGAGATTTCAATGTTGTAAGAGTTTATGTACAATTCGCCCGCCTTGTATTAATAGATAATAATTACGTACGTTATGGTTTGTTAATTACAGGTGCTATCTTTATCAAAGAAACCTTTATGAAATGCAAGGTTGAGATAGAACCAGTGTCGGAATAGTTCTCACCCCTTCTATCTGCCCTCTCTACATTGAGTCCTAATTACCTGTATTCCTCAAATTATCTACCTCCCTGGATGTACAAGGGGCTGTTGCAACACACATCAACTTCCCATCACTCATGCAATATGGAGAGCTTAGGCACCTAGTGTTGAGGTGAAGGTGACCTGGTGGTCTAGGGGTAGGTGTCAGACTTCTGTGTTGGGGGTCCGGGGTTCAATCCTTGGTCCCGGCACAGATTTATCTGATTACCAAACCCTTCCTTCACCTCTGACAAGACCTCTTGTGAATGTGGGGAATGCCAGGCCTCCACCGTGGTTCGGATCCCACGTTAAACTGTAGGTCCTAAATTTCATCACACAATCACCCTACCATTACATATTAGCGTAAGTGCGTATAACCCGAACGGGTAGTAAGACGTGATAATAATAATAATTAATAATAATAATAATAATGAGAGGAAAACTGGTGCATTGGTACATTCATTATTGTGGTGAAAACTGCACACTGCTATAATTTTTGAAAATAACTTTATTTTCAAAACAGTGTTTGTTTAAATACTTGCTAGTCACAAATAACTAAAATCCAAATAAAATCGTTATCTGATATTAAAAATAGATTTTTCTCTAAAATACACAATAGCCTCCAACCGATATGTAACTAAATAATATTACAACCAAGGTCATGCTGATTGAATTTATGGGAATAAAATAGATTTTTTTTTCTTAGAAATTCTCCATTTAAAATAAATATTAGAATGTTCCGAATTCATTAGATATATTTACATTTCTTTTCAGAACAAACATCAGTGGCAAACAAATATAGACATATGTAAATAAGCACACGCAGGGGAAATATGTTTTGTTTGAGCTCATTCATTTGTAATATGTGAACAATACTTTTTGCTTTTGTCATTTTCTAGTCAAACAATAGACGGGGAAATCTTTACCAAAGAAGCCTTCCAACTTGTCCTTCATTTCCTTTCTGGGCCCATCATATTCTGCTGTCCCGATACATTTTTAATAACTTGCATGTCCAAACATACACAAAAGGAAGTAGAGAAGAAAGAAGAAGAAAGAAAATTAAAAAAATCTCTTAGAGAAAGAAACTGAGATTAATAAAGATGTGAAGACGACCTTGTGAGCCATACATAGTGATTGATTACAAGCTACTGGCTGAAGAGTTAATACATATTATGTGAGGCCTGCCTCGCATCGTGTACTTGATTATTAATATGTGAGGCTTGTATTTATTGTGTACTTGATTATTAATATGTGAGGCCTGTCTTGTATTGTGTACTTGATTATTAATATGTGAGGCCTGTCTCGTATTGTGTACTGATAAAATATGTGAGGCTGTTCATGTATTGTGTACTTGATTATTAAATATGTGAGGCCTGTCCTCGTATGTGTACTTGATTAATAAATATGTGAGGCTGTGTATTGTGTACTTGATTAATAATAATGTGAGGCTGTCTGTATTGTGTATTGATTAATAAGAATGTGAGGACTGTCTGTATGTGTATTTGATTAATAAGAATGTGAGGCCTGTCTTGTTATGTGTACTTGATTAATAAGAATGTGAGGCCTGTCTTGTATTGTGTATTGATTAATAAGAATGTGAGGCCTGTCCGTATTGTATACTGATTAATAAATATGTGAGGCCTGTCTTGTATTGTGTAATTGATTAATAAGAATGTGAGGCCTGTCTCGTATTGTGTACTTTATTAATAAGAATGTGAGGCCTGTCTTGTATCGTGTATTGATTAATAAGAATGTGAGGCCTGTCTTTATTGTGTACTTGATTAATAAGAATGTGAGGACTGTCCCGTATTGTGTACTTGATTAATAAGAATTGAGGACTGTCTGTATTGTTAATTGATTAATAAAGATGTGAGGCCTGTCTTGTTACTTGTATGTACTGTTTATTTATGTTAATAAAGATGTGAGGCCTGTATTTTACTTGTATTACGGGCTTATTGTGAAATGAGGAATATATTATTATAAATGTTTTACTGATATTAGTTTTGTGTTAATACATTTCAGTAAGATTACACATCCTAAGAAAATATTAGCATTTTCTTTAATTTTTACTAAAGGAGCTCATAACTTCCTCCACACTTCCCCATCCTTGCATACTCCCTTATCTTCAACAACATCCATACACTAAGTCATACATGCTCTTTTATTTTTAAAACTATTAATGTTTCTCTTTTTCACACATTCATCTACAACATTTATCCAAGTCTTGCATGACCTCCCCCTTCCTTTTGATCCACACACACTCTACCTTCATATATTTGCTTCGTCACTCGATCCACACTCATCCTGCCAACATGTCCGAACCAACGTGAGACGTTTCTTTCACATTGTCCTATGGATTTCCTTTCACACAAGTTTCCTAGTTCTCATTAAAAGCGCAACCATTTAGGAAAAACTATCCTCAGTAGATCCAACTAAGATTCGAACTCTGATATCCTCCGTAATCAGCAGACCAGTCTATTATAAGAATGATGCCTTAGACCGTTAGGCCACTGAAATGGACACCAGTCTCTGTTAAGATACTGCTTGAGGTTGTTATAAAAATGATTATATTATATATAGGAATGTCAAACTCAATCTTCGATACCTCGATACTCTCGATTCTTACTGGTATCGAAAGAATTGAGAATCATATTAATATACCAACTCTCAATACTTCGATTCTTAGGTCTCAATAAAACTAGTGTCAACTAAGCAAGGCGGCAAAATGCAGAATGATTGGTAACGATTATATATCATGTTAGTTTACTTTCCGTTATTTGATATGTATTTTGGTCCAATTAACGGCCCTATTTAGGAATTTTTTTAAAAAAATTGTATTTTCGACAGTTGTCTATTAAGTAATTTCTAAATTAGTTCTAAATGATTTATTCGGGAAGGTTTCTTTGTAGGTAAAAATACATGCTTACTATTCCAATTCCTAGTTATGTTATCAATTATGTGCAATATGCTTTAATACTTAATAAAATGGATTATATGTATTTGTTAAGATTAAAAATTAATTTTGGTTTATTACTATTTACATTTTAAGTGGAGTTTTTTTTTTTGTGTGTGCTATGAAGTTGAACAAATATTTCACATGAGGTTGGATGCTTTGGGAAAAAATTATGAAAGAGTAAATGTTCAAGAATCGAAATCAAGTATCGAAAAGTTGAGGTTGAACTTAAAAATCAGAATCGAGAATCTGAATCGAGAAAAACAGGTATCGTGACATCTCTAATTATATAGAAATATTTCAATAATGTTCATAATACATCAGAGTTGTCTTATTTATTCTAAATATTTCTAAGATGCGAAATTTATTGTAGGTGACGAAGTTAAGGAGATTTGAACTTCGAATGAACATTTCTAAGCTTCGCACAACCCTAAATAATAATAATAATAATAATAATAACCGCTCGTCAACCCAAGCTGACTCAAGAGAAGTCATCCTCGATTAACACCCCCCCCCCCCTCACCCCATCCTTTCCTCGCCAAATACAGCATGACATCAGCAGTGCTCAGATAATACTCAAAATGATTCCTTTTGTACCCGAGTCCCGACTTCGATTTCCGGGGGCCGGATTGGAAGCAATTTCCGTGTGCCTTAACAGAAGGGGTGTTTAATTAGTCCCTCCTCCTCCCCCGTCATATCGGCTTACATACACTGCCCCCCTTCCCTCCCTCTCCCGGAAATTGTGTATTCTTGCGAACAAGATGACTGAGTGGGGAGGAGGAGTAAGGGGAGGGAAAATACGTGATTACTTGTTAAAAGTCAACTAGACGAGAAATCCAACAGCAATTTATGTTGTTGTTCCCCCCCTCCCCCCCCCCCCCCGCCATCCCCCTTTCCATCTAAAAGTTGCCGACAGATTGAATAATGTCCTACATTAGTGCTACGTTTCTTACCAATACAGTGAATAATCTTAGGACACAGGATGATGAGTGGTAACTGTAAACATTATCTTCTTAGATAACAAGATAAATAGTTTCCAGTCTGCTTTCTCTCTCTCTCTCTCTCTCCACTGAATTACATCTGACCCGATTATCTATTAGCCACCGCGTATTACTAACCATTCAATCTCCAAGCAGACATTATTTACGTTAATGTGTTAGAGATAAGGAAGGTTGGATTTAGAGTAAGTGTACCCGATTTGTCTTGCAGAGAGTGAGAACTATTTAGTAAAATATAAAACACTCAGAAAAGCCCACCAGGATTCGCACCCCAACCTTACCGTCACAAAATATCCAGTCCTGAACCAATGTATCGGCTTGAACCAGGCGACCACTGATGGTGGGTCTCTGACTGGGTTTGATGTCAAAACAGATTATAGGGGGTCTTTTTTTCCAAAAATATAAATTCAAAACTCTTATCTGGAATGTGTGTTCGTGTACTATATCAACAACAGAAAAATGGCTCCTCCAACTCTAAATGAACGAGATTTTATTGTTATCGGTTCTTTTGTCCTTCATCGTACTAAATTAAACGAAACAATCCATTGTGTCAATTATTTAATAAGTTCCACGTCACATTTAATCAGTGAAATCAGATTAAATGACTGTCATTTATTTGTTAATTTATGTTTAAATGTATAACTAACACGAGTGGGTCGCTGAAACCAGGACCTCTGTGATAAAGTACACTATTGACTAGTCAGTGAGCC
This sequence comes from Timema cristinae, assembly GCA_039000515.1. Lineage (NCBI taxonomy): Eukaryota > Metazoa > Arthropoda > Insecta > Phasmatodea > Timematidae > Timema > Timema cristinae. The sequence continues at coordinate 75,550,001 of JBCFYV010000003.1, forward strand.
ATGTAGGCTGCTCGTATCACGATATAGCATGAGCCAGCCATTCTTGTCCAGGTGTACTAATCTACAAACAAACCAACCCACTGACGTCAGCTTGTCACCCGGAACTTTCTTCTCGCCTTGGCAACTTCACAGCTTTAGGGCGACACCCCTACCCCCTACAATCAACCAAACTGGGCGTCACGTGTGGGATCATGACTGCACCAGCCTGGTCACGAACCTCATGCCAAGTCTAAAAAAAACACCCTTCCTCTTTCTACCTATACAAGGGTGAAAATACCCCTTCCCTATACCTAAACTGGGGTGAAAATACCCCTTCCCTCCATAAACAGGGGGAAATACCCATTCCCTTTTCATAAAATGGGGGGCGGGGGGAATACCCCTTCCCTCCAACTAAACAGGTGTGGACATACTTTATTTAGACTTTTGCCTTCAAAGGATAAAGCTCTCCAAAATATGTATAACGTGACTGTATCAAATGTATGTGTTCATAGTCAAGAACTTTATAACTTTTTATTATTTGACTACATGACAGACAAAGCAGAGAATGGAACCAAGGAACCTTCTTACAGGAGTCTTCATCTTAGCCATAGGACCCAGCCCTACACCCCTTGTTAGTGAATGGTCGCACCAAGAGGTGCTAATTGGGCTACCAGGTAATTGGACAATATACTTGATTGATTGGTTGATTAATTAATTGGGTCCAAAATCCATTCTAACTGAATCGAGGCAAATACCCTAGCTATAATCTTAAGTGTTGCTCCAATTAGATGATTTTAAATTATGAATTGTGTTCCAATTAAGCTTTTAGCCAATTTAAGAGATGAACGCCAAACTGGGTTTTCCCCAGGAATACAAATACTGTACAGAATAAAAACTATGATACCAAGAACAAACGGTGTGTTAGTAGTTAATTAAACAAAAATACGCTTTTAGTTATTGTTCACTTTATTTAATGTGATAATACGGTATGTTTACAGACACACTGTGATAAGACAGGATGTATACAGACACACTGTGATAAGACAGGATGTATACAGACACACTGTGATAAGACAGGATGTATACAGACACACTGTGATAAGACAGGATGTATACAGACACACTGCGATAAGACGAGATGTATATAGACACAATGTTATAATACAGGATGTTTACACACACACTGCGATAAGACGGGATGTATATGGACACACTGCGATGACAGGATGTATATAGACACACTGCGATAAGACAGGATGTATACAGACACACTGCGATAAGACAGGATGTATACAGACACACTGCGATAAGACGAGATGTATATAGACACAATGTTATAATACAGGATGTTTACACACACACTGCGATAAGACGGGATGTATATGGACACACTGCGATGACAGGATGTATATAGACACACTGCGATAAGACAGGATGTATACAGACACACTGTGATAAGACAGGATGTATATAGACACACTGCGATAAGACAGGATGTATACAGACACACTGTGATAAGACGAGATGTATATAGACACAATGTTATAATACAGGATGTTAACTCACACACTGCGATAAGACGGGATGTATTCAGAAACATCGTGATAATACAGAATGTAGACAAACATCTTACCTATTATTTTCAAGTAATATACATACAAATGATTTGAAGTGATGTAACTTGAACTCAGGACCCAAACTATGAATGATGGTGATCTACCAGTGATGTGTTTAGCGTTCGTCCTAGGTCAGTAATCCTAAATTAAAACCATGTGGGAGGAATATAAATTAATTATAATTATTAACCTTTGTTCTACTCTCACTTTGATCCCTTATTTTGAAACTTGTTAAAATACTCGCAATTCATGATCTCTCAAATCACAGGCTGTACCAAAACAGCTAATTTTGAAAGGTTTCTACAGTCGTGCGAGTTGGTGTAGCGTTGTTTAGCTTGCAACCGGGTTTTCAATCTGACAACACTGTAAAACCTTGACGTGCCAAAGGATCAAGGCGATGAGATGCCACAACACGCCATTATACAAGATATGTAACTGAAAGTAAACAATGTTATTGTATTAACTGCATCATGTAAAACGATTTGTTTGGTTTTATTAAGAAACCATCTTCCAGTTGTTTGCATCTAAGCTTGTTGTCTCAAAATTTTCTCAGGTTGATGAGTAGATGACAACCATCCTTAACTCAACAACAATTTTAGCTCACCTGGTAGCGTGCTTATCTGAAATTCATAATTTCACGGTATCAATCCCACCTAGATTTTAATTTTTTGTCTTAATTTAAATCACTTGTTAATAATTTGAATTCAGAAAAATATTATTTTATCTTCGCAACTATTTTTTAAAAGATAAATATGGGTGCCTTAAAGGTTTCTACCATGCGAATAATAACTAGCTTGCTCAGGCTTATTTTTAAATGTGTACATTTTTATGTCATAAAACCCATTCATTTAATTTTTAAATAACTATATACAAAATTTCAAAATTAATGTAGTGTTTTTAATTTATTATTTTGTTAAAATATCTTGAAATAAGAATATTATGATAATCTACGTAGACTCAAATATCTTGTATACTTCTATAAGAAATATTTAAAACAAATTATATGTTTACTAATACAATACTTTGAAATTAAAAAGATTTTCTTTTTCAGACTGATAAATTAAAATAAAACAAGTTAGAGATGACAGGATTTAATTACGTGAAATTTAGATTATGAGGACGTCACCCTAGCGACTCAGCCAAATTGACGGTTAAACAATTTTGAAAAAGAATAAGATATATTATTATGTTTTCACCCAAACAAGTATTTTTATTGAAGGATTGAATAAAATGTTCAAATCAATCATATTTTTTGCTTCTGTAATCATATTTTGTACAGTGGTAGGTTTATTTCAACAAAATCACTCTCAGAAGGATGCAACCGAAGAGGGGGATGGCATCCATTTTGTTATTTTATGTTCTACTCGACAGACAAGCCCTGTCTCGCACGGTGTGAGGCTGGCGAGTAGAATGCGCTCACTATTCGATCGTGTTACGTCAGTTTTCGAAATTAGGGGTTTGTGAGATTGTGTATGAGATTAGAGAAATACGTTATTGACTCGATACTCGTACATTTTAAAATTAAGGGTTTGGGTGATGAGGGACCACATGTTATAGTAACAGTCTATTTGTCAAACAAATATTCGCAAATACATGAGAACTGCCCTCAGGAAATATCCCTCATTAGGGGTCGCCCCTTTTAGGCCCCCTCCCCCTTATAACACTTGGCCTAGCCCTCTTAGGCTTAAATACACCTACCTTTTGAAAATAATTAATGATATTTGAAGCTTTACTTTTAATAATATGCTGCTGGTACGAAGAAATTGCAATATTGGTGAACTGCTCAAACTTGCCTTGAGATATAAATTCTGTACTTTTGCTTATTTACATTTCACTAAAACATCTTTTTGAGACTGTTCCACTGTTTTTTTCTTTCTTTTGGATATTGGTTCTATATGCAAGCAATGAACAAGTCTCATCTTTTTGAATAAATTATTTTTGTTTTCATATCAAACACAAGCGATTATTTACGGTCTATGTAAAATAATGTGCAATTAGAAATCTAAATAATCTCAAACTAAATTATAACTTTAAATTAAGGCCGCTTAGACTGACAGCTGTTATCCAACTAAAAGCACGTGAGGGGATCAGTAAATTGTACTAATCTAAACAAGTGCTGTGATTATAAACATGTAACTTTCATGGGCATGAAGTTTTCGAATGTGTTTGGCGCTCATAGTCTCGGGCAGACAATTCACCTAAGCTCATTCGAAATATTGATAAACAAAAAATAAATGCTAAACTCTCATTTTAACGCCATATATAATCGGAATATATCTATAAGTATGTTTAACAAAGGTGAAAACATGAACAATAGTATTATTTTTGAACATTTGATTTTAAGGTCTGTGTTACATAACCCTTTGATGTAATTCCTCTCTCCCCCCATGTAATAGCATGTAGACATTAGAGCTAAGCCCGTTCCACCCCCTCCCCCCTCAAAGCGCTACGTGGTTTATGAACGACCCCTTAATGGATTGGTTCTCTAATTGTATTAGTTTATCTCATTGCGGGGCAACATTAAGTGATACCAGAGTTGATGTGTTATCAGCAATTAAATTATACCCAATTATGATATAAATAATATTTAAAAGTTAGAAGTGGTAAAAAAAAAAAATTACAGAACTGTAATCATGGTCACTATGATAAGAGGGTAGTAATAACATGGGATGATATATCTCTTAACGTCTCTGGTTGTAATCCTGACAGGGTACCACACTCCACTACAATCAGGAGGTGATAACAGACTGGTCTATCTCTGAGTGTCTCTGGTTGTAATCCTGACAGGGTACCACACTCCACTACAATCAGGAGGTGATAACAGACTGGTCTCTCTCTGAGTGTCTCTGGTTGTAATCCTGACAGGGTACCACACTCCACTACAATCAGGAGGTGATAACAGACTGGTCTATCTCTGAGTGTCTTTGGTTGTAATCCTGACTGGTGACGTCAAGTTCTGGGTACCAGCAATATTTTACTATTATTATTATTATTACTTTCTAAAGAACCCTTGGAGAGAGGAATTATTGATAGCCAAATAAACTAAAATAGAGATACTTTTGAAGGTCAACGTTTAATGAAAGCCTTAATCCGAAAAAGTGGTCCTCGTGATGTGATATTGCCAGCCTGTGTGTCTGTCTGTGTGTCTTGTCTCTCTGTGTGTCTCTGTCCGTCTGTCTGTCTGTCTCTACCTCAACCTAGAGACGAAAACAATTTACCAATCGGGCTGGAACTTAGAAGCTACGGTTTACATAAGGCTATTCAGAAGAATGAATAGAGTTATTTATCCAACCTCAAAATTAAGGGTAGTTAGCTTAAGTGGAAAATTACAAATCTGATCAAATATCTCCGCAACTTTCTTAGATATGAAATAACTTACCATTAAAATGTTGTAGGTCCATTAAAAAAATTGAAATATTTGGAGGTTTGGAAACGGGGAGTTGATTGCTATGTTTTTGTAACAGTGTATAGACATTAATGTATATTCTTTGGTGGAATGTGAGGCTCTCTTTCTCATTATGTTTCTGCAACAATGTATATTACAGGGGTCAGCCACTAGTCGATCGCGATCTACCAGTCGATCTCACAGGCATTTTCATTCGATCACCTAAACGTCAATATTTTAGTCTTATAAACTCAGACATTTATCAAGAACTTTCAAATAATATTTGAGTGTGATGAAAATAATCTTGATCGGTTATAATCGGTAATGTAACTAATGTTATAAGAAAATCAAATGGTTAATTTAAAAATGTACATTTTATTTATTCTTTAAATATTTTTTTCTTCTAAAAATGTTGGGACACAAAATTTTAAGAAAATATTGAAATTAAGGATGGTTTGTAAAATGTATGGACAAAAATTTTTTTAGACATATAATAAAGAAATGGTGGGTGATTGCGTGTTCGTTGTTAAGTCTAAGTCGGTTTGGGGCCCCAAAATATCGCCGATTCCATGTCAATTACATTATTTCACGTATCTTGTGAGTCTTAAATATCTATCTCCATTTTTAGGTAAAAGAGTTAGGAGGTCTATGCGTCAGACCACATCATTTATTTTAAAAATGTTCCACGGGCACTTGGTTGAATGGCGGCTAAAAGAAGAAGAAGCGTTTCTAGTGGATGGTGAGGTTGGGAAGACCGGAGACGCGTCCCGGCGGATGTTTAAAAAGACGCCTGTCTACCGTTTTCTCACTGAGATACGATAGTTTCTCTCTCTCTCTCTCTCTTTATGCCCTCCAGTGAATCTTGTCAAGAGGTAGAGAACAGTTTCTCACTCATATTAAACAGAGACAGGTGTACGCTCCCATCAACTGGCCCACATACGGTATATAACATCACATGTGGATCACATGTCATACAATTCCTTCATGAAAAGTAATACGAGGATTCTAGGAGCACGATACAAAAAATAATGTATAAATGTTTCATTACAGAAAATATTTACAAGTATTTTTATAAATCCATAACACAGTTTTGAAGGAATGTACATGTAGAGTGGTAGGGGGGGGGGGGGTATTTTTTAAAAAGTTTTCTTACGTGGAAGAGAGGGTAGGTTTCAAAACAAAATCCATCTTTCTTATGTTTTTTTATCAATGTTTATGTTGAGACAAAATCTGTAAAGAAAAAAATAATTGTCAGAAAATAGCTATATTAAATATAAAATTTAATTTATATTCAATTTAATTATAATGTATAATACCGTTGACCTCGGTGGTGTTGGAGTTAAAGTGCTCGCCTCAGGACCTGGTGTTCGTGTGTTCAAACCCAGCAAGGGTCTACGGAGTTTTATTGAGCGATAAAAATCCGTAGCACAACTTCCTTCGGAGTGGAAGTAAAGCCGTTTGTCCCTTCTCGATTGTGGTGTGTGAAATAATCCTAGAACGTATGTGAAAATACTTCTCCTGGCAAAATTAGTAGGCCCTTTCAATCTCGCTCATAGAAATTCTTATGTGTTGACATAATCAATTGGTTCCGAGGGTGCACGTTAAATACCAAATAAATAAAATTTAATACAGTTGAATGAGATTTATATAATTTACTTTAATTTAACCGATATATGTATTATAATACGTGTACTGTAGTTTTACAACTATTATATTATTTCTTTTTACAGTACTGTAATTATTTGTACTTATAGGAAAACATATTTTATTGATTACTAGCTTTTGCCTGCGGCTTCGCTCGCGTTAATGTTTATTTTGTGAATAAATTCAGGTTTTCGGTCGACACAGGAAGTATAAAAATAAAAACGATGAACTTATTCAGGTTGTTGGTCAATACAGGTAGAGATAAATAAACACACAAACTACACAATATAAATAAGGATTAAGTGTAGGATTAGAAAAGAAGTAGCGGAGTGTGTGTCAGTAGTCATAGGTTATGCCTTGACGCGAATTGAAAATCCCACTCTGTCTTAAATTTTACCTACAGTTAATTAACATTCCTTATTTACTCCGCTTGTTCTTGGCCGTTGCAATCATGGGAACAGAATATATCATTATTTTAGGACGCTCCTATATACTATGTTGTATGTCCTTCCGTTTGGCGCAAATACATACAAATTCAGGGCATTGGACACACGCGAACATGCTACATATAGCTGGCCATGGGAAAAACATGGCTTTTCCAAATGCACCCCTGCTACCTGCAATGTTTGCCCTTGCGCTTTGTTAATAGTAATAGCAAAACAAAGTTTGATTGGAAACTGGAGTCTTTTGAATTGAAATGATAGGTCAGTGAGGATTATTGGGATCCGCGGTATGATCACACTTTCCCCTTTTCCCACACCTGTTAAAATGGTGGCACAGGTTATATTTTGCCCTAATTGTGTAATCCGAAGCCTCGTCCCATTACATAATCGGGGTGCATCTAAATTTCGCATAAGCATAACTGGTACACCTAATTTCAATTGTAGTTTATGTGAGGGTACACCTGATAGCTCCAGAGAATTTAAAAACTCTGCGGGATATGAAATGCTCTGTTCTGTGTCCATGATTGTATCTATTGACAAATACTCCTTTATTTCTCCCTGCACCTCTTTCAAAATGTCAGTGTTGATTTTGTTAACGATTTCATTTTTTGGTGCAAGAATTGTTCTTGCACACAACCAGTGATCACAATTAAAATTTAGTTGTAAGTCTGGGTAAACTTTAGCAATGAGCTCCACATCATTTTCCACCAAATTACAGAATTTCATGATAATCGGTCGAGTAGTTTAGGCGTGAAAGCGTAACAAACAAACAAACTCACATTCGCATTTATAATATTAGTTAGGATAACATGTAAATATTACATTTATGTTAATTGTTTCTTAAAATTATTCTCGTTTAACTTTTGAATTTTTTTATTAATAAAATATTTTTTTCGTTTGAATTAGTTTCCATCACCCCCCCCTTTTTTTTAGAAAATTTTGTTCGGATTATCCTGAATTTCAGACTCTCGGTGTTTGGTCTAACGGATTTTTACTGTAAGACGGAATGTCCTAGAAGTTTTAGGTTTAGACTTGAGAGTACAGACTATAACAGGTAGGGGCAACTAGTATAATAATAAAGATTTATCTCTCAGAATCACTAATATAGATGTTCTCTCACAACAAATACTATATGGTATTCTCTAACCACCCCTACTATATGTTTTTCTTAAACCACCACTACTATATGTTTTTCTCTAACCACCACTACTATATGTTTTTCTCTAACCACCACTACTATATGTTTTTCACCAACCACCACTACTATATGTTTTTCACCAACCACCACTACTATATGTTTTTCACCAACCACCCTACTATATGTTTTTCACCAACCACCACTACTATATGTTTTTCACCAACCACCACTACTATATGTTTTTCACCAACCACCACTACTATATGTTTTTCACCAACCACCCCTACTATATGTTTTTCTCAACCACCCCTACTATATGTTTTTCTCTAACCACCACTACTATATATTTTTATTTAACCATTTCCCCCGTACTTATTGCTGTTTCCTAACTGTACTCTGTTTCTTTCTCACCAACCTACTATATTTCACCCCCAGCCCAGTAAGCACCCAGGAATTCTCTCGCCAATCCTACTATATATTAACCCCAGCCCAGTAAGCACCCAGGAATTCTCTCGCCAATCCTACTGTATATTCACCCCCAGCCCAGTAAGCACCCAGGAACTCTCTCGCCAATCCTACTATATATTAACCCCCAGCCCGGTAAGCACCCAGGAATTCTCTCGCCAATCCTACTGTATATTCACCCCCAGCCCAGTAAGCACCCAGGAACTCTCTCGCCAATCCTACTATATATTAACCCCCAGCCCGGTAAGCACCCAGGAATTCTCTCTCCAATCCTACTTATATTCACCCCCAGCCCAGTAAGCACCCAGGAACTCTCTCGCCAATCCTACTATATATTAACCCCCAGCCCGGTAAGCACCCAGGAATTCTCTCTCCAATCCTACTATATATTCACCCCCAGCCCAGTAAGCACCCAGGAACTCTCTCGCCAATCCTACTATATATTAACCCCCAGCCCAGTAAGCACCCAGGAATTCTCTCTCCAATCCACTATATATTCACCCCCAGCCCAGTAAGCACCCAGGAATTCTCTCGCCAATCCTACTATATATTAACCCCCAGCCCAGTAAGCACCCAGGAATTCTCTCGCCAATCCTACTATATATTCACCCCCAGCCCAGTAAGCACCCAGGAATTCTCTCGCCAATCCTACTATATATTCACCCCCAGCCCAGTAAGCACCCAGGAATTCTCTCGCCAATCCTACTATATATTACCCCCAACCCAGTAAGCACCCAGGAATTCTCTCGCCAATCCTACTATATATTAACCCCCAGCCCGGTAAGCACCCAGGAATTCTCTCTCCAATCCTACTATATATTCACCCCCAGCCCAGTAAGCACCCAGGAATCTCTCGCCAATCCTACTATATATTAACCCCCAGCCCGTAAGCACCCAGGAATTCTCTCCCAATCCTACTATATATTCACCCCCAGCCCAGTAAGCACCCAGGAACTCTCTCGCCAATCCTACTATATATTAACCCCCAGCCCAGTAAGCACCCAGGAATTCTCTCTCCAATCCACTATATATTCACCCCCAGCCCAGTAAGCACCCAGAATTCTCTCGCCAATCCTACTATATATTCACCCCCAGCCCAGTAAGCACCCAGGAATTCTCTCGCCAATCCTACTATATATTCACCCCCAGCCCAGTAAGCACCCAGGAACTCTCTCGCCAATCCTACTATATATTCACCCCCAGCCCAGTAAGCACCCAGGAACTCTCTCGCCAATCCTACTATATATTCACCCCCAGCCCAGTAAGCACCCAGGAACTCTCTCGCCAATCCTACTATATATTCACCCCCAGCCCAGCACCCAGGAAACCCAAGCAATGTGTAACTTGTCCGAAGTTTGTTGTAGCTATCCGCCCACCTGTCAGTTAGTTGCCTAGAGTTCATGCAGGCAGCGTTTATATAACGTTATTATAAAAACAACCCTCACAAACACACATTTCCAGAGATAGAACAAACAGCACAGAACGTGATCTCTTGTTCGACAAGAGATAGGGGTGGGTTGGTTGTTAGCATACAAAAACAACTCTTTATATTTTACCTCGTTATTTTATTAATAGAACCTTTAAGAGCAGAGAAATAAACAATTCCCGGGGACGAAATATTCTCAGCACATGACTCGGAAAATGACACCCAATTTGTTGCGAACAAAAACATTGTATTATTAAGAGCCCGTCTCAGCACCGGATAGCACCTAACTTAGGTAATACAGCTAGAACCAGGTGTCTCAAGAGCCCGTCTCACCCCCCAGATAACACCTAACTTAGGTGGGTAATACAGCTAGAACCAGACGTAGTATCATAGACGTAGTAACATACTTTAAAGGACAGTGAAATTAAGACTGTCTTAACATGTTAGAAAAAATACAACAAAGTTTAAAATATGAATACCTAACGATGGAAAAACTATTAATCTGACCCTGAATTCTGCTCATTTCATGTGAAGAATGCAGAAAACTGCGCTACATGGCGATTTCTGGTTTTTGTGTAATGGTCCAGCTGGTATTCCCGTCAATTGGGCTTGAGATGGGGTCTTAAGAGAAATATATCCTCACACTGGAGTATATCTTATGGGACCATAGGATGCAAGGCTTCATTTGTACTAAGAACATTCTAGAAAACTTAGAATAATATTCATATCAAATCATATTATTCTTTTATTAAATTGATGAAGATTAGGGATACATTTCTTAACCATTTACTTTGAATTTCATGTGAAACACCTCTGAAAATTAGCTAATTTCAGCCCGCTTCAGTGGTTACATAGTGTGAGACGTCACTCTCACGTTAGACTGGATTGCTGACAACAGAGAGATCGGTGCTCAAATCACCTTCGGGTGTACTTTTTTATAAATGATTTTCCACCCTCCTTCCACGCAAATGTGGGTACACCTCCTCTATATTCAACCTTACTCATCCCTAACACATTAGCGTAGTTACTAAATATGTGTACAACCTGAACAGGTAGTAAAGAGGGTGATAAATAAGCTTTTAATTATAATTATTTTAATCTACCTTTCGTCTCAATTATGACGTGAGCCATATTTTGAAAAATAAACCACTTCTTAAATACCGAGAGTATTTACTGACGTTTGGAACGAATCTCAGCGCTCCAGGAGGCGGCATCCCTTGAGGCTATGTGTACTCAGTCGACAAAATGTGTAAACACTTGTTTGTCGTTACAATGTGTTCAATAAGTGTGAGTGTAAGAGAATACACAGGCAACGACACAACAAAACTGTGTCTCAGTAGTTGAAAACAGTTGTGGAGCGTCACAACATTGCGACGACTTGGATGCGCCTGGTGCAAACAAATGAAGCCGTGCACACCGGCGACAGTTCTGTAATCACTCACCAGATCGTGCTTGGACCGGCCCAAGACTCCAGTATAGTTTTTGGAACAAATATCGCATACAGTGCCTATCTATCGTTCGATCGTGCTCCTCCAATGGTGTCCTGCTGGGAAATTGATTGTCCAACTAGAACCAAGATTTCACCAAACCGGGAAACACTCGTTCTATGGTTGGAAAAAACTTACCGGAATAATTACTATAACGCTCAAAACTTGTAAAAGTTTATGGAACTTTGTTTTTCCCGGCAACAAATATGTTCCCTGTGAGCACAAACACACCAATGACGTGACTGTTTCGTCGTTCATCTGTTGTTTTGTAGTTGCTAGACAGAAAGGTAGCGACAAACAAGTGTTTGGAAAAAAAAATCTTGTATTTTGCTAGAAATTCTTTGAGCATACATGGCAGCAATACGAGTATAACGATAAAAAATACATCAATACATTAACAAAAACATTGATATATTTACAATAATATTTTATCATCCGATATAACGACCAATTTATTGATATATTTCATAAATCAATCTCTGCTTCAGGGTTTGTGAATCAAAATAATATATTTGTTCTCTATTTATATTAAACCTCTCTCTTTTCAACAGCTAAATACAACTTTAAAAAGTGAAAAATTGTGAAAAACAGCAGCTATCTTAGGGTGGGTATTCAGGAAAATGGAGTAAAGTTAAGTGTTTTGCAGTTTTTATTTCAAAACATTGTTTTGGTCAAAATAAATATAATTTTACTCCGATACAAATATAGAGCTTTATTTTCTTCGCATGTTGATATCAACATTTAAATCTCTATCAAAAATATCCTGGAATTTAATAACAACTTTTTATCTTCATTTAATTTTTGTTTTCATCTAATGCCGCTATGTTATGACAGATATTCAACAATTGTTGATATCACTACGCGAAGAAAATTAAACTATAATATGTTTGTACTGAAGCGAAATATAATTTATTTTGGCCAAAAAATTTCAATAAAAAAACCGCAAAAACACTGGCCTTTTTTCGCTTCCACTACATCTCCGCCTCAACATGGGAAATCATACCTTTTCTTTCCATGACGTCACAGGTAGGCAACCTCGTTAAAATATGTATCCCGTACAAAAACAGTAAGTAGCCGTTGTTTTGTACTATTAAAAAAAACTGGAACAACTCCCAGTTGAGACTTTTGATCCGACGTGCCATTTTTTTAAACTAAAACTATCATGCCTGGGAGCTAACCAACGTTTACCATGCGAAGGCGCGGCGGTACATTTACAAAGCTGCGGTATACGGATGCGCGGTTTCTAGTTCGTGAAATATTAACAGTGGCGTCACGAAACGGAACACATGTTGCCATCTCTAGGCACTCCAACTGGTAATAAAGTAACAGCACATTCTCACACACACATTCACTACATGTTGCCATGAGTCGAAAACACACATTTCGTCTCTCTTTGACGTCACACGTCACAAATAAACCGTCATACATAATACTTGAGGGGGAATTATCCAAAGCAAACACATTCAACCAAGCGGGTGTAAAGTTCCATGTTTGCTGGAAACGTAATCAGAGGTAAGAGTAATATTATGTTGTGTCTTGTAGAATGTTTCCTTTACACCATATATGTAAATATGTATCGTGCATAGAATGATGCATGAGACAAGATTGTGTAGCAGTGCCTAGAGAGAAAGAGAGAAAAACACATTAAAAACTTTCCATGGATCTTTCTTAAACATGGAGTTGTGGAGTTTCAACTCCACGCCAACAAATGGATATTCTGTCTTAGTAACACACCCCATAACTTCACATAACTTCTGCCCCTAAAACCTACGACTACCACAACCATTCCTTCTAGGCAGCCCTACACACATACACATACACATACATAGATGGTAGAGACGCTGAAAGTAGAAAAAAATATTTTTTTGAATTAAGAGCGCAAAAAGAAATTTACATAAGCCGTAAATACAGCTTTCATGTGCGAGCTGGAGAAAAAGGAGAAACAAAATGTTCCAGAAAAAATTGTGAGAGCAACATTTGTTCTTGTGTTTCCTGCGTCTAATAATAGATGAGAGGAGGGTGGGTGGGTTTAAGGGGCAACAGACCTACCCACCTCTCAGATTCACGACCATTTGGAGGAGGAGGAGGGGGGTTGCAGCTTTTCTTGACACGTAGCTCACGACCTAGTGTGGGAACTGATTAATTCTCTACTTAGCATTTTCTTCAGATCTATATCTTAGATTAAGGTCAGTCTAAGGGATGATGTTTTAATATCAAGTTAAAGTACTAGTTAACTCAGCTTAGACTTACAATAACCTTAAGGGGGTCGCCTAGATATTTCCAATCAGATGTTGCGCTTAGGTTGAATACTTATCATTCTTTAATAATACACCTGTTTGGCGTTTACTAGGATGGAGACAAAAATATTTTCTACTGCTCTAAACATATATAGACTAGTAAACATAATTTAAAAGTTGAAATTTTCTACTCTAAAAGCCCAAACCAAATAACACATTTCTTTTGATTACTAAGAGCTAAAGGAACTGTAACTGGTAAAGAAGCATGACTCTTTGTGAATTCAATTATGTCATTTATTAGGGTGGGTGGGGTCACAACATGTGTTTAATACTGGATTAGATAGCCAAGCTATTATATTTGTTAGTTTCGGTTACAGCCGCATTTAAAATATCATATTCTTAGAGTTAAAAAATGACACCTGGACAGGGAAATTGATCACGGCACCTCTAGCCTAGTACTTGGATGATATAACCACTGAGATATCCAGGAATATGATATTTAGATGCGGCTATAGTCGTAACTAGCAAAGTTGATAGCTTGGCTATCTATTCCATCATAGCATGCACACGCGTACAATTGTAATTGTACTATTAGCAGCACATAAACCTCCAGAGTCGAAGATGACTGCGTTATCTGATAGCGCTGGATCTTAATTGATCACTCATATGAATCTGAAGATTTCTGCGTGTCCATCACAGACTCTGCCTTAAAATATGAGTGAAAAGGTACCCCTGGATAGCTCAGTGGTTAGAGCATTGGTGTACGAAGCTACAGGCACTGGGTTCGATCCCCGTATCCAGGTGTCATTTTTTTCAATTTAAAGAACTTTGTATAGTCTTTTGTATTTTTCTCCTACCCTGTTTGTTCTCCTACTACTGGACAGCTCTACCCATTCACTTGGTTTCTGATGTTTAGAAGTTTCTGCAGTCTTAGTATAGCATCAGCTCTATGTTTGATTAAAAAAATACACATTTATAAGGCTGAGAAATCAACTCAGTGTCAACACGTGTTTGGGGGTAGCAATGGGTCGGGGTTTTTGGAAGCTCATGGATTTGAGATGTGCTTGATCTTGTGGGGACTGACTTGAATCAGATGGCAACAGGGGCTTTTTGACCCCTCTGCGAGATGTTCCTGGTTCGGTAATCCTGGCAGTATGTCCCGCCGGTTGAAAGCCCTTTTAGGGTGAAGCTTCCAGATATGCCCTTGACCTCCTTCAAGGGGTTAACTCCTCTACGTGAGAGTCCAGCACTCACGTAAGGAGAAGCCGGCTCCTCCTACTGATAACATATGGCCAAGGAGAGGGGGAGGGGCTATCAGTTGTCTGGTGATGACAAGGATAGGTGTTGGGCGTGGTGTCATCAGTCCCTAAATTCTGCTGCGCATGTAATGTGCGTGGCTACGCTCGAAGGACACAGCCATGATGAGTTAAAGTAGCCTCAAAACGAGCATCTGTTCCCAGATTAGTGGACGTGGCAAGTGAGTTTCCACTTTGAAAATTCTCTTGACTTCAATAAGGTGTCAGTCTAGTAAATGGTTGTTTCCTTTATGTCAACACACTTTTATATAAATACACGCAAGTAAAACAAAGTGTTCTTTTATGGCAATGCAGCGTAATGTGATAAAATGGAGCTAGTCACGAAGCAAATAGCACTCCCACCATAGAGATAACCAGAATTAGAAGAAATACCGCGAGTCACGAAGCAAATAACACTCCCACCATAGAGATAACCAGAATTAGAAGAAATACCACGAGTCACGAAGCAAATAGCACTCCCGCCATAGAGATAACCAGAATTAGAAGAAATACCACGAGTCACGAAGCAAATAACACTCCCACCATAGAGATAACCAGAATTAGAAGAAATACCACGAGTCACGAAGCAAATAACACTCCCACCATAGAGATCACCAGAATTAGAAGAAATACCGCGAGTCACGAAGCAAATAACACTCCCACCATAGAGATAACCAGAATTAGAAGAAATACCACGAGTCACGAAGCAAATAGCACTCCCGCCATAGAGATCACCAGAATTAGAAGAAATACTACGAGTCACGAAGCAAATAGCACTCCAGCCAAGATCATTGGATAAGAAGTAGTCAGGCGCAAGAAGAACTCTTCCCATTCAAATAATTGATTTCCACCTTCCTCCCGCTGTCCACTATTTAAGACCGGCCGCAGTGACCACAGCTTACCGGAGCTGAGTCTGCAACTATCTCCTTCCTTACGACACACTCACGATCCTCTCTCCATCTATGTCCTCTCTTTCTTCTCTTGCCCTTTATGTTACAAGAGTTATAACTTATTTTCAACGACCGGACCTTCAATTCATTGAAAACAAATCCCATCAACTATTCTTATACGGCTTGAAAGATTTTTTAGAGGAAGAGTGGGCTAAGGACCTCTTTGGATTGATGGGGGACCTGGGGAGAAGGGGGGGGGGAGGGTTTGACGTCCTCATATTAGGGACAGTCCCCAGAGGAAATTATACCCATCTCCGGTGATGAGGCAACGTCTGAAATTGCCCGTTTCGGTGAGGAAAGCAGACGAAGTACGTATATTTACGATACTGACATATTTTTTATTAATACACTGACAGTTTTGTTTTATATATTACTTGTTTGGGTGTTAGCAAAAAAAAAAAAGTATTTGTTCAAAACAATAAAATGTTGATGAATATCAACACACAGATTGCACATCATTGTAATTACGACACTGGTGACCTGGCGGTCTAGGGGTAAGGTGTCTGACTTCTGTTCTAGAGGTCCGGGGTTCAATCCTCGGTCCGGACACAGATTTATCTGATTACCAAACCTTCCGTCACCTCTGACAAGAATCTTGTGAATGTGTGGAATGCCAGGCCTCCACCGTGGTTCGGATCCCACGTTAAACTGTAGGTCCTCCATTTCATCTCACAATCATCCTACCACTACACATTAGTGTAAGTGCGTATAACCCGAACGGGTAGTAAGACGCGGTTATTAATAATAATAATTATCGGCACTGCCTGTATGAAGGGGATCACATTGTAGTGTAGGCATGTGTGTCAGGCTACTAAAGATTCCGGGTTCGATTCCAGTGTCTAGTTGTCAGTTTCAAATGCCACCCAAACATTGTGCTGTTGCTGTTGACCAAATGTCTCTGTCCTGTCATTAGGGCAGATTCTTGATAAACTCTAAAAGCAGAAAAATTCATCGGCCTAGCAAACCGTTCTTAAGTTTCTTACCTCACCCACCGCATCTTTCTCTCCATCAGGGTTATATGCAAACATTAACAACTACTCTAATGGGTTACGTATAAGAAAGGAATGATTTTAGAGGAAATGCACCACTATTTTCGGGATGATAGAGTGGAAAAACATCAGCATAAAGCCTTACCGAGTCAAAGGTGGCTGCGTTACCCGATAGCTCGGGATCTTAATTGATCACACATATGTAGCTGACAATTTCCACACGTCCACTACAGACTCTGCCTTAAAATATGAGTGAAGAACTACCCTGGGCATGGGACATACTCCTTGATAGCTATCTCAGTGGTTAAAGGATTAGCATACTAAGCAAAAGGTACTGGGTTCGATTCCCGTGTCTAGGTGTCCTTTTTAAATTTCAAACTAATATTATTTACACCCAAACTGGATTTGAGCTCCGATCTCTCCATCGCCGGATAACCCACTCTATCTTGAGCGTGACGTCAGACTGGTTTGATCATAATTCTGAGGGGGCCCCATTTCAAAATGTTCAATATTGTCGCCATCTTAAGTAAAAATATTACCAACATAGTGCCCCAAACCTATTAAAAATAATCAAGGAGCACAGGATGAGAGAGAGTGGTCATGTGGTGCGTATGAGCGATTACAGGCGTGTACACAACACTTTAGTTGAGAAACCTGAAGATACGAAACCGCTTGCTAGGCCGAGATGTTTATGGGAGGATAGTGTGAAGATTTAATTAAAGGAGGTGTCTCAGGATAGGTACTGGATGGAGGTGTCTGAGGATAGGATTGAACGGCAAGCTTACATTTTGGTGGCCATAAACTTTTGAGTTACTCGAGGCTAGAAAGTTAGTTTTAAGCTACAGTCCAATTTTTATAAGAAGTGCCTAAAAACTAAAAAAACTAGACTAATAACAATAGTATTATAGTAAAATGCTATCAGTGCTGGCCACTAAAAAAACTTCTAAAAGGCCATTCATATAAAAGTTGTATTGTAGCTAAAGTATTTAATTTTTTAGTGAAATACAAAGATCTTTTTGCTCTAATTAATAATTATTGTTCAAATACCTATTTTATTTACAAAAACAAAATAATAATATTTTGGAATGTCTGTTTATTCAGTTCCAGAATTTCGACAAGAGCGATTTATTTATTTTATGTATTATTCCTGTCATATTGTGATGGTCCTCCCTCCCTAACATCCGGAATTTGAGCTCACGTTCCGGTCAATGGCTCCGGAGAGGAAAACCTCCGGAAAATGTTCTGGTCTCTCCTCAAACAGCTCAACAGAAACATTCTCTCAGATATCTCATTCATGGTCGGATGAACCCACCAGTAGAAGAGAGAGAGAGAGAGAAAGAGAGAGAGACCAACTCTGGGCCATTTTCATAGTCAGACTTAGAACGTCTAAGTGAGGCTCTATACTAGATACAGCTGGTATAGGTAGGTCTTGTCTTGTATCTACAATTGAGGCCTATTCACTATGAAAACTACGAGAGCAATTAATGATGTTCTAGCCCACTACGAGAGCAATTAATGACGTTCTAGCACACTACGAGAGCAATTAATGACGTTCTAGCACACTACGAGAGCAATTAATGATGTTCTAGCCCACTACGAGAGCAATTAATGATGTTCTAGCACACTACGAGAGCAATTAATGACGTTCTAGCACACTACGAGAGCAATTAATGACGTTCTAGCACACTACGAGAGCAATTAATGACGTTCTAGCACACTACGAGAGCAATTAATGACGTTCTAGCACACTACGAGAGCAATCAATGACGTTCTAGCACACTACGAGAGCAATTAATGATGTTCTAGCCCACTACGAGAGCAATCAATGATGTTCTATCACACTACGACAGCAATCAATGACGTTCTAGCACACTACGAGAGCAATTAATGATGTTGTAGCCCACTACGAGAGCAATTAATGACGTTCTAGCACACTACGAGAGCAATTAATGACGTTCTAGCACACTACGAGAGCAATTAATGATGTTCTAGCCCACTACGAGAGCAATTAATGATGTTCTAGCCCACTACGAGAGCAATTAATGACGTTCTAGCACACTACGAGAGCAATCAATGACGTTCTAGCACACTACGAGAGCAATTAATGATGTTCTAGCCCACTACGAGAGCAATTAATGACGTTCTAGCACACTACGAGAGCAATCAATGACGTTCTAGCACACTACGAGAGCAATTAATGACGTTCTAGCACACTACGACAGCAATTAATGATGTTCTAGCCCACTACGAGAGCAATCAATGATGTTCTATCACACTACGACAGCAATCAATGACGTTCTAGCACACTACGAGAGCAATTAATGACGTTCTAGCACACTACGACAGCAATTAATGATGTTCTAGCCCACTACGAGAGCAATTAATGACGTTCTATCACACTACGAGAGCAATTAATGATGTTGTAGCCCACTACGAGAGCAATCAATGATGTTCTATCACACTACGACAGCAATCAATGATGTTCTATCACACTACGAGAGCAATTAATGACGTTCCTACATGTGACGTCACGGAAAGTCAATATAGTATTTCCCATGTTAATGTATTTACGTTTAATTCGGTGAGTTTTAAATATCTAACATTGAAACAAAAATCATACATTATAATTATTTAAACATTATTAAATAATTCTAAATACAGCCCTAAATTTGTCAAAAAATATTTTTTGATCTTGGAACATTTACTCTAGTATACAAAAATATCTATTTTTTGAAGTTATACTTCTTTAGGCGCGTTATGAAAAAATGATGAGAGTGAAATTTTAAGATGCGCGCGCATCACTGTAACACAAAAGTAACAGGTTGAAGCTAAACCGCTCATTAAGTCTCGAAAAAAAAAGCTACCAACAAAATAGAAATAGAACCTCTGTTAGTCGCGCATGTTGGTACGCTCGCCGCCTCTGATCACTGTTTTCATATATATAATATTTATCCACATGTTTCTAGTTTCTACATTCACAACACGTGTTTTAGTTTCATACAAGTGCGAATTATATATGTGCTAATAAATTATATTCAGTAGTGATTTAAATTGAATATTTCGATTAATATTATTTACTATTCGTAAATATTAGTGAAAAAAATTGTGCTTATAGACTTTTTCAAGTACTCCAATATAATTGAGGTTAGCCATCCGTATGTATTATTAACTGATATAAATTAAAATATTATTATTTAACATAATTTATACTAATTATTATTAAATTATCATTGTTAAATATTTATTATTGGTTATTTAATATTTACAAAATAAAGAAATAAAATTAATAAAACATTTAATAAGAAATTTGTGATAAAAATTATAATCGAACATCAAATTAAAATATTAATTTTAATATTTATTATTAAATTGAATAAATAATAAATATTTATAAAAATAAATGAACAAATTTAATGAAAACTTTTTGATAAAAATGAAAAGTGAATATTAAATTAAGAAAATAATAAATATTTAAAAAACGAATAAACTTAAATTCAATTTTTGAATTTATTATTAAATCTATTCATTTACTTTTAAAATATTAAATAATAAATAATAAATATTTAAAATTAAGAATCTTATAATATTTAGTACAAATTATGTCATATATATTTATTATTTTCTAAATTTTATTTTTAATAATTATATATATATATATTATTAAATTATTAATATTCACTTTTAAATATTTATTATTAATTTCTAATATCTAATTCTCTACAATAAATCTTATTCATCAATCTAAGATTCTTTTAGTTTATTTAATGATGCCAAAGAAGTATAACTTCTCACGCGCGTACATAAGTACACACACCCATTATTATTTTTCTTAATGTTTACAATTCAAGCTGTTTAGTATATTCACGAAACTGTCCTTTAGGAATCTTCCTACCAGGAGGTTGATTAAAAAATTGTCCACGCAAGCAAATTTCTATCTATAATAGAAAACGATGAAAAAGATTATTTTGAAATACAAATAGTAGCAAATAGTAGAGCGAGTGTTTATTCTCGTCAGTGGAAGAAGGGAAGTGTTATCAGCAGATAAACAAGAATATATCATTGTCATCCCCTCTCTTTCTATTTGGTTCGTTAGTGTTCAATTGCGATTAGTTAAGATGCAACCCGCTTCGCGAAAGACGTCAAAGTGGTTAACAGGTATAGAGGATACAATGTTCACAGAGAACACTCAAAACAAAACAAAGTTATCGTATAATGTACATACATCCCTTTAGCATTCACGCCCTTCCACCCAAAACTACATCTTCAATAATATCCCCATCTCTCTCTTTCCCTTTGTCGAATTTCGGGATTCTTTGCGGTCAGCTCTGCATAGTAGCGACCGAGAAGGAACTATCGACAGTTCCTGTTAGCCGGACAGAGATAGAACTATACAGGAACTGTCCCATTGTAGGTATGAAATACGTATCGGTCACAAGGGGTGGGATCGGCGATAACTCATATATTTTTTTTATTGATTCGATTGTAGTTCATAGTTCATGCAGGGAGTAAAATGGAGGGGAGGGGGGAAGGCAGAGGAAAGCGAGTTAGGCTCGCCCGGCCCTTGATCTATGTCGGGCTGTGGTTGGTTGAGTGGTCATCGTCTTTATCACTTGTTTTTTAATGGGGAATCAAAGTCAAAACACACCAGACTATTTAGTTTTATTATGGGTCACCCAGTGGTCTAGGGGTAAGATGTCAGACTTGTTGCTAGGGGTCCGGGGTTCAATCCTCGGTCCCGGCACAGATTTATCTGATTACTAAACCCTTCCTTCACCTCTGACAAAACGTGTATTAATCACATCTTGTGAATGTGGGGAATGCTGCCTCCACCGTGGTTCGGATCCCACGTTAAACTGTAGGTCCTCCATTTCATCTCGCAATCACCCTACCATTACACATTAGCGTAAGTGCGTATAACCCGAACGGGTAGTAAGACGCGGTGCCGATAATAATAATAATAATAATTATTATTATTATTATTAAGTTAACTAACAAAATCCCAGTAAAGTTAACATTATGTTCCGTTATTAGCTGCACACTTGACGTATCTTCTACGTTTCTCTAATAGTTCACATTTTTACTGCAAGCTGTTGTAGCGTAGCTGAGTAGCGCCCAGGTTGTCACAATAGTTTATCTATATTGTTGTATTGTACTCATACTTTCCTCGTGTTGCCCTATTGTATACCTCGTCTCGTGTTGCCTTCAACAAAGAGAAAGATTGCTCTCCACACACAACAGATATCGAGTTGGCGGTTAGCGAGATAACGTTTCTTTAAATAGGTGTTCATCCCTCATTAATTGTTCGCGGGCCGCGACTTTATTTGTGGTTCTCTAGTAAACCATTACAGGGGGAAATACGGGGACATTCCAACCCCCTTCACAGGACACCCCCTCACCTAAAAAATAACCCCTATTAACAATTCTAGTCGTTGTTTAACATTCTCCACTGGGCGATAAATAAGAGAAGGGTTCATCTAAAGAGAAATATCAGGCACCTACCTAGATCCACTCTTTCTTTTCGTTTCTCTTTCTAGAGAGAACTTTGCAGAGAGTCGCTGATTCGAGAGATAGAAATCTGGTGGTGGGTATCATCTTGTAGTTGCTAACACAGATATCGATGTGCCATAGGAAACAAGGTAATAGAGAGAATGCAGGTAACAAGTTATTATTATTAGCACCGCGTCTTACTACCCGTTCGGGTTATACGCACTTACGCTATTGTGTAATGGTAGGGTGATTGTGAGATGAAATGGAGGACCTACAGTTTAACGTGGAATCCGAACCACGGTGGTGGCCTGGCATTCCCCACATTCACAAGATGTCTTGTCAGAGGTGAAGGAAGGGTTTGGAAATCAGATAAATCTGTGCCGGGACCGAGATTGAACCCCGGCGCCAGCACAGAATCTGACACTCCCTAGACCACCAGGTCCGTACAATCATTGCGACAAGTAGCATCTGAAAACGTTAGCATCTGCGACAGTAGCATCTGGCGACAAGTTGCACTGGACAAGTTAGCATCTGGTGACAAGTTAGCATCTGGTGACAAGTAGCATTGGTGACAAGTTAACCCTGGCGACAAGTTAACGCCTGGCATATGACAATAAATCCTTTTCACACCTTTAAAGCGGCAGATGGTAGCCATTTTAATTATTGTAACAGGTTTGAACATATTTCATACCAAGATTGGGCTTTGCCCTGCTCGTTTGGTGATCAAATAACGGTATGGTTTCTGGATTTTAAGTCACGAATAACAGTTGAAAGCCTGTACAAACATTAATTGTGAGGATATTAACGCTAGCGTGTAGTAGTCCTAGAGTTTGGAGTGGAAGTTAACGCTGTCCCAGCGTGTTGGTTACTAGTTCTACCGCCAGAGGCGACACAAGCGCTACTGGGAGCTTGAGCAACACTCAGAGGAGGTAGATGTAATGGCAATGTTTACATTTCACTCGTATTTAGTAGTTTGCACTGGTTGTAAGCTTTTATCACCTTTTTTTTGTATGTATTTATTTCATGTTATTTTAATTTTTTTGAAGCGAGAACATTCTGTAATATATTGTGTGTCTAGAACTGGTTTTATTTAATTTGAATCTCTCTAAACTTTGTATGTTAAATTTACATGCGTGAGTGAATCTGAAAGCGTATGGATACCGAAATAAAAATTAAACTCTCAGAGGTAAAAATATCTTTTCCCTCATGTTGGTAGCTTGGTGTTGGCTTGACCCCGAGATAAAATAGAAATATCTGTGCGTTGGAGATATATACGTAACACTTATATCGTTCTTAGATCTACATAGGAATATTTACTGTTCGCGCGTTGGCCGCGTGGAAACCAGTTCCTTGTGTGTGTGTGTGTGTGTGTGTGTGTGTGTGTGTGTGTGTGTGGTGTGGGGGGGGCGGAGGGGGGGCGAAACGGTCGACAGAAAAAAAACTTGCTGAATCCACCAATTCAAACAAACAAGGTTGAAAATAAAAGTGCAACATAAAGTGGAATCACACCTTAAAAAAAACCTAAAATACCGGACTGTATCGACGTCAAATAATGCATCGGACGCTAAAAAAAAAAAAAAAAAGATCGTAAACCTATAAAATACAGATGAGAACGTTAAAACACATTTCGCAAACTGAACAAAGAATAGAGGCGAGAGCAAGGTTTTCCGAAAAGGTAAAATAAAAGCACGCCGGGTATCGAACACAGGAAAAGCTGATAACGTTTCGTAGACCCACACACATACACACTCAAGTGCTGAGAAGAGAAATGTTTTTCGAGTGACGGTGGAAATGGAAAGAAAAAAGAGAATGCGAGAAGAGGGATGAAAGGGCGGACAAAAAGAGAAATAGAATGAGCTAAATGTATAGACAATCGGATTATTGTGAGGAGTAAGCTTTTGGGCCCGGCAAGACGTTAGGGCGGAGGGAGGGAGGGGGTAAAGTTTGCATTCGGAACTCGCTTGCCAAATGGAGTGTTTGTCAATGTATTTTGAAAGCCACCCCTACTAAAAGCACCCCAGGTACTAAAGGGATGGATGCTACGAAGAGTAGTATATAACGCGTTCACGGCAAGTTTCTACACTTTAATATAACTTAGTGTAAAGACTGGTAGGAAAATTATTCAACTGTTTCCCAGTTACACTCCATTATGTTCAAATGCTATGGTTGAACAACTACTGACATAAATATTATAAAGTAAGTACGTCATAAAGAATTAATCATAAAGCTCTAATAATTCTATTAATAGAATGCATTCGATTTTCTAAAGATGTAATGGATGTTGTAAAACAAGGTGCTTAGGAATATATTTAGTCCAGAAAGGATTAGGATATAAGGGAATGGAGGAGATTGTTTGATGTTGAATTACATACTCTGTACTCATCACAAGACATTGTTAGGGTAATAAAATCTGGTAGATTATGGTGGACAGGGTATGCAGTGATATTAGAAGAATCTAGAACCGTGTTCAGGGTATTGACTGGCAAACCATTGGAAGACTTAGATGCAGATAGGACAACATTAAAATGGACCTGAAAGAAATAGGGTTTAATGAGGTGGACAGGATAGAACTAGCTCAAGATAGGAACAGGGTGTAATGAGGTGGACTGGATAGAACTAGCTCAAGATAGGGATAGCTGACGTACTGTTGTAAGTTCGGAACTTTTAAGTTCCAAATAACAAACATCTAGTCTGTATGGCTGTACCTTACAGCGAACGTGGTATAGTTAGGAATACATACAGAACCAATCAGAATATCCTCCAGGTAGAAATCTCCCATCTAACCAACGAGATCCGAAGAGAGATTCCATTTACTCTGTTTTTCCTTTATATTGTCTTGTTTGGCAAGTGACTGGGATTGGCACCAAGAGTTGGCTCAGTGGTTCCGTTGTTTCGGATGAATATGGGATTGGGGAGTGATATAGACCTAAGTTGCTGGGGATAAGAACTATGAACAAAGCATGAATATGTTTAGGAGAATTGTTGGTGTCTGTATGAAAGAAACTGAGATAACTTGTACAGGCCTCTAGATTTGTTCTCTCGACAGTTAAAAATAAATGTTACGGTACACGCACGTAATTCTTCTAGCTTTTATCTTAAAATAGACATTTAATAAAAAGTAGTTTGATTTGGGAAACTAATTAATAGGTCAATAAATTCTTGTAGAAACACTACACCAAGAGCATAAATGAAATAATATATACTGTAACTTACTTTATGATATTATGAACTAGGAACACTGTTATAGAAAAATTGAGAGAAATCTTTGTCTACCCAAGAGCATAAGAATCAAATTCATTTTCAAAAAACCCGAATTAAAACGTACATATATTTTCTTATAGCTCAGAAAATGTTGGTTTTATAAAATATATTTAAATTAAAATATTGTTTTTATCTTTAATAGTAGGCCTATTTATTTTATATTTTAGTCGCTCGCCCAGTCTGGCCAACTCTCATTACAACCAATGTGTTCTATTTTATCTTTTAGTCACTCGCCCAGTCTGGCCACCTCTCATTACAACCAATGTGTTCTATTTTAAATTTTAGTCACTCGCCCAGTCTGGCCACCTCTCATTACAACCAATGTGTTCTATTTTAAATTTTAGTCACTCGCCCAGTCTGGCCACCTCTCATTACAACCAATGTGTTCTATTTTATCTTTTAGTCACTCGCCCAGTCTGGCCACCTCTCATTACAACCAATGTGTTCTATTTTAAATTTTAGTCACTCGCCCAGTCTGGCCACCTCTCATTACAACAATGTGTTCTATTTTAAATTTTAGTTCACTCGCCCAGTTGGCACTCTCATTAAACCAATGGTATTCTATTTTATCTTTTAGTCACTCGCCCAGTCTGGCCACCTCTCATTACAACCAATGTGTTCTATTTTAAATTTTAGTCACTCGCCCAGTCTGGCCACCTCTCATTACAACCAATGTGTTCTATTTTAAATTTTAGTCACTCGCCCAGTCTGGCCACCTCTCATTACAACCAATGTGTTCTATTTTAAATTTTAGTCACTCGCCCAGTCTGGCCACCTTCATTACAACCAATGTGTTTATTTTATATTTTAGTCACTCGCCCAGTCTGGCCACCTTCATTACAACCAATGTGTTCTATTTTATCTTTTAGTCACTCGTCCAGTCTGGCCGTACCCTTAGAAAATTAGACCACCCCAGTGGGTTTGTGTGATAATAAAACTGTTTCTAAATCGTGTGATCTAAGGTTTATTTGTGTGTCTAACTCAATTCTTAGTGAGGCAGCAGGGATTTTTTTTTATGTGTGGGTTTAAAAACTTTACATGACTGAGAAAAATTAACTAGTCGTAAGGATGGCTGCAGATTATCAAGCTAAAATATACTCACAACTTTTAATTGGGAAAAGTTTAATATCATGAGGTCTAACTCAACTTTTCAGTGATAGGTAAACTGTTCAAAATGTTATCAGCTTTCGGTAGATTTTGTGCTTTTGTGTTTAATTATTTATTTTATTCTCTTCACTCAGTTATCTATATATTTGCTGTAGCAAACTACTTATGTAAGAGTTGGGTTGTTATTAATTTAATAAAGAAATATAAATATTATTTTAACCGATGTACAATCATAAACAAATCATAGTTTTCATGTAGATGTAAGCAAAGAGTGATTGTTCACACCAGCCACTGCGCGGACGGCGGAAAATCACGAAACTCGCCAGGAAAATCAGGTTTTCATTTAAATATACGTCTTTGCTAACATACTGGTTGCATAGCTTTTGAAACGAATGCTCGTTTTTCAAAAAAGGCTCAGCCATTCTCCCATTGTTTTAATTATTGGAAATTGGCTTTTAAAAAAAACTTTTAGCAAAGCATTTTACTACCATCAGGGTTACACGATTATGTACAAATTTCTCTAACGTGTTAGGTATGAAGGTTCCCTTTAGATGAAGTGTACTCACATTTGCGTGGAGAGTGTAAACACATTTTAGAACACCCTCCCTCCCACCAGTACACCTTACCGGGATCGAACCCCAATCTTCCAGTGGTTATATCCTAATTGCGAACATGTAAAAGAGCAACTCGTGGAATTCCTACGTGAGGGTGGTTATACGGGTGAAAGGGAATACTGACAGCACCCACCGGCCACCAGGGCTTTCCTCCTGACCAAGCTCACCGCAGCCTAACCTAACCTGACATAGCCTAACCTAACTAACCTGACATAGCCTAACCTAGAAATACTCGAGAATGTAACTTAGTTAAATTAAAAGTGACGAGGCTGAAAGAACGTACGACTGCTAGCTCCCTCGTAAGCCAGCCCTGTTATCAAATTAGGGGCGAGATGGCACAGAAACACGGCGTGTCCGCATTCTGGACTCCTCCGCATGTATAAAAGATCTCGTGTTCGCAACCAGGATGGTTCGGAATCAGAGGACCACCTCTCTCGGTTATCGGCAGTCCAGTCTATCGCGAGAGTGATGCTGTAGACCAGCTGTTCCAAGGCTTCATACGCTTGCGCACCCCTTGGCAGCTCAGTTACATGAATTGTGCCTTTAGCTTATCAAAATGTTTAATTACTACATTAGTAGTTATTTCTGATTTATTTGTTGCAAGTGACTTTGGGGATTCCTGCTTTATATCATGCGGTCATAAAATCGGGTCAATGTATTTTTAAAATTAGAATAATAATAATAATAATAATAATACTGTGTGATTGTTCTTACACCGGGTGTTAAGTACTCGCAAGGGTAGTGGTATCGAAACTAAACTACCCAGTATAAAGGATCTCGCAAGGGTAGTGGTATCGAAACTAAACTACCCAGTATAAAGGTTCTCGCAAGGGTAGTGGTATCGAAACTAAACTAGCCAGTATAAAGGTTCTCGCAAGGGTAGTGGTATCGAAACTAAACTAGCCAGTATAAAGGTTCTCGCAAGGGTAGTAGTATCGAAACTAAACTAGCCAGTATAAAGGTTCTCGCAAGGGTAGTGGTATCGAAACTAAACTACCCAGTAAAGGTTCTCACAAGGGTAGTGGTATCGAAACTAAACTACCCAGTATAAAGGTTCTCGCAAGGGTAGTGGTATCGAAACTAAACTACCCAGTATAAATGTTCTCGCAAGGGTAGTGGTATCGAAACTAAACTACCCAGTATAAAGGTTCTCAGAAGGGTAGTGGTATCGAAACTAAACTACCCAGTATAAAGGTTCTCGCAAGGGTAGTGGTATCGAAACTAAACTACCCAGTATAAAGGTACTCGCAAGGGTAGTGGTATCGAAACTAAACTAGCCAGTATAAAGGTTCTCACAAGGGTAGTGGTATCGAAACTAAACTACCCAGTAAAGGTTCTCACAAGGGTAGTGGTATCGAAACTAAACTAGCCAGATAAAGTTCCAAGGGTAGTGGTATCGAATAATACCCAGTAAAGGTTCTCACAAGGGTAGTGGTATCGAAACTAAACTACCCAGTATAAAGGTTCTCGCAAGGGTAGTGGTATCGAAACTAAACTACCCAGTATAAAGGTTCTCAAAGGGTAGTGGTATCGAAACTAAACTACCCAGTATAAAGGTTCTCGCAAGGGTAGTGGTATCGAAACTAAACTACCCAGTATAAAGGTTCTCGCAAGGGTAGTGGTATCGAAACTAAACTACCCAGTAAAAGGTTCTCGCAAGGGTAGTGGTATCGAAACTAAACTACCCAGTATAAAGGTTCTCGCAAGGGTAGTGGTATCGAAACTAAACTACCCAGTATAAAGGTTCTCGCAAGGGTAGTGGTATCGAAACTAAACTACCAGTATAAAGGTTCTCGCAAGGGTAGTGGTATCGAAACTAAACTAGCCAGTATAAAGGTTCTCGCAAGGGTAGTGGTATCGAAACTAAACTAGCCAGTATAAAGGTTCTCGCAAGGGTAGTGGTATCGAAACTAAACTACCCAGTATAAAGGTTCTCGCAAGGGTAGTGGTATCGAAACTAAACTACCCAGTATAAAGGTTCTCGCAAGGGTAGTGGTATCGAAACTAAACTACCCAGTATAAAGGTTCTCACAAGGGTAGTGGTATCGAAACTAAACTACCCAGTATAAAGGTTCTCGCAAGGGTAGTGGTATCGAAACTAAACTACCAGTATAAAGGTTCTCGCAAGGGTAGTGGTATCGAAACTAAACTACCCAGTATAAAGGTTCTCGCAAGGGTAGTGGTATCGAAACTAAACTACCCAGTATAAAGGTTCTCGCAAGGGTAGTGGTATCGAAACTAAACTACCCAGTATAAAGGTTCTCGCAAGGGTAGTGGTATCGAAACTAAACTACCCAGTATAAAGGTTCTCGCAAGGGTAGTGGTATCGAAACTAAACTACCCAGTATAAAGGTTCTCGCAAGGGTAGTGGTATCGAAACTAAACTACCCAGTATAAAGGTTCTCGCAAGGGTAGTGGTATCGAAACTAAACTACCCAGTATAAAGGTTCTCGCAAGGGTAGTGGTATCGAAACTAAATACCCAGTATAAAGGTTCTCGCAAGGGTAGTGGTATCGAAACTAAACTACCCAGTATAAAGGTTCTCGCAAGGGTAGTGGTATCGAAACTAAACTACCAGTATAAAGGTTCTCGCAAGGGTAGTGGTATCGAAACTAAACTACCCAGTATAAAGGTTCTCGCAAGGGTAGTGGTATCGAAACTAAACTACCCAGTATAAAGGTTCTCGCAAGGGTAGTGGTATCGAAACTAAACTACCCAGTATAAAGGTTCTCGCAAGGGTAGTGGTATCGAAACTAAACTACCCAGTATAAAGGTTCTCACAAGGGTAGTGGTATCGAAACTAAACTAGCCAGTATAAAGGTTCTCGCAAGGGTAGTGGTATCGAAACTAAACTACCCAGTATAAAGGTTCTCGCAAGGGTAGTGGTATCGAAACTAAACTACCCAGTATAAAGGTTCTCACAAGGGTAGTGGTATCGAAACTAAACTAGCCAGTATAAAGGTTCTCACAAGGGTAGTGGTATCGAAACTAAACTAGCCAGTATAAAGGTTCTCGCAAGGGTAGTGGTATCGAAACTAAACTACCCAGTATAAAGGTTCTCACAAGGGTAGTGGTATCTAAACTAAACTAGCCAGTATAAAGGTTCTCACAAGGGTAGTGGTATCGAAACTAAACTAGCCAGTATAAAGGTTCTCGCAAGGGTAGTGGTATCGAAACTAAACTAGCCAGTATAAAGGTTCTCACAAGGGTAGTGGTATCGAAACTAAACTAGCCAGTATAAAGGTTCTCACAAGGGTAGTGGTATCGAAACTAAACTACCCAGTATAAAGGTTCTCCCAAGGGTAGTGGTATCGAAACTAAACTACCCAGTATAAAGGTTCTCGCAAGGGTAGTGGTATCGAAACTAAACTACCCAGTATAAAGGTTCTGGTGTCCAAAGAGACATCAAACTGCCGACTCCATTGTCCAAGTGGTTGTGAGATAGTCGGTTATTGTTCTCACAGATACTTTGTTTCGGAGCCAATTTATGTGTTTTGCAAGTGTAAAGTTTTCCATTATTTTACGCCGGTCGGATGTGAACTGAGCCGTTTTGTACATAACCCTTTCAGGAGGGGTTGGGGGTGGGGGGTAGGGGTTATTTACGAGGGGCTTCAATAACGACTGTAAACATGATTGTGTGAGCTGGGGGTGTTCAAAAACAGTAGAAATTGTGTGTTCTTGTCACAGGCTGACTATTGCGTACATATGAGAGTGATACATTGGGGTTACTGGCACCTGGGACTTTCCGGCCATCATTGTAAGGTGTCCTGAAGTAGACAAACTAGTGGAACTCGAATTACTAAGGTTGTTATGGAATATAAACCGCTTCGATGGTCGAATCGTCTAAAACGTCACTCTCGTAATGGACTAGACTGCCAATAAGGACGGGGAGATCGGGTTTCAATCCCGGTTGGGTGTAATGAGGGTAGTTTTCCTAAATGGTTTTCCACCCTCCCTCTAAGCAAATGTGAGTATGCTTCTTAAAAATGTAACCTTCCTCATCCCTAACAGATTAGTGTATTTTGTACGTATGCGTATAAACAAACGGGTAGTAAGACGCGCTGATACAGAAACCAAGAGTGTGTGTTAGGATCAACGTTTTTTATGTTTGTAATTAACCAAAAATTTTTTTTTTTTTCAAAACAAATTTATTTATTTGAGGTACTGTATTTAACATGAACGAACTGACTGATCAACATGTTCATATCAGCACATGGGCATTTCTATGAGCGAGACCGAAAGGGTCTACCAATTTTGATAGAATTTTCACAAACCTTCCAGGGTTCTTTAACAATACACAATCAACATGGGACCGACGGCTTTACTACCCCTCCAAAGTAAGTTGTTCTACGGATTTTTATCATTCAAGGAAAAAAATCCTTTGACTTCAGATGGGTCTAAATTCACCCCAAGACTACTGAGGTAGACCCAAAAATAAATAAAACATATCTCAAATAGAAAATTTTGGTTCAATTCTCTACACATTTTAATATCAACAGTTCTTGGATACGTGTCGTACGTATCGCAGAATTTGATCACAACTTTTTATTTTAGTTTAAGAATTTCCTGGTTAAATTTCGTCATGCCCACAAATAACAATTGATATTAATGTGTATAGAAAAATAAACTAGACTTATCTATTGAAGCATTAATTTATTTCAACCAAAATGTTTTTGTTATGAAAACTGCGAAAATACTGGCCTTGGTCCATGTTTCCTTCCTTAACATACTTGATATCATCATCATCATCATCTGGTTTGAACACAAATTAAATATTATAATTTTGTTAATGACGTTGCCTAATTGACTAATTTCAAGTTGAACTTAAAAGCGAGCTACCATCTTAAATTGATTCACTTAAGTACTCTAAGCACTTATCACACTTAGACGCCAATTAATTAAAGTAAAAAGATAATGAGTTCACCCTGTTTGATCCTATTATTTATCTGATGAAAGGTAATAGTCAATGTTTATACTCGTCATAGGAAGAGGGAAGTATGTTCCCCCTATTCCTATGACGAGTATAAACATTTTGCCCCAGACACCGTTGACTTCAAATTCAAAATAAGGTTCTTGTTTCCTATTCTAGATGGTCAAATCCTTCCACGGACCTATTTAATCTACATCCTGGCAGACAGATTCCTGCAGGACATATCCGTGAATAAACCTAATACCCTGAGTTGTAAACGATTTAAAATAAATATATTTACAAAAATACTACTTCAGGATTATAAAAAATGTTGTGGCAATGTAAGACAAAGTTTAGAATTATTTAATAAGTTATTGTATTTGTTTAGATGTTATATTGTTGAAACATTCCGTATAGAATATAAATACATAAAACTAGGAGATCCTGTGTTGTGTTGTCGTGACGTAGAGGGTACCTTACCCCCTCCTTGATCTACAGTCATGTGACTCCAAAAATATCTACAGACGCCTTCTGGTGGATACTAATCATTAATTTATAACTATTAATAATAATATCGTCTTTATTTGGGCGAAGTTAAGGCCAGCGTCTTTTCTTACACTTGACCCACTTAATAATCAAGAACATACATTTAATACTTATGTGCTAAAAACTAATCTATAATATATGTACAAAAATATTACCAACATACAGGATTGTACATTTATTAACATATTAAAATAAAATAAATGAGGAAAGTAGAACTAAATAAAGGAGAGAGAGAGAGAGAAAAGAGAAAAAAGAAACATTAAGGCACACATATTCACATGTTATATTATACTACCCAAAATATATCTAAACATGACATAGATATCAAATAATTTAAATAGAAAACAATGCTGGTAATATTTAGTAACTATATAAATTAAGTATATTTTATATATAATAATAATGATGATTTATTATATTATTATTATTATTATTATTTGAATTTAGACAACCATTCTAACTGTTCTTTGTGTTTTAATCAATAAATACAAATCACACCTGAAAAGTGAAGAAACCTGTTATTACATTCTCACACCAAATTGTCCAAAAATATTTATGACGGAGATTGATCAAGGAGGGTGGAGGGGGTATAACCTTATTCGTGTAAGGGGGGGAGAGGGAGTGAAAAACTATGTCCTCCCCTAATCCTAAAGGGGGTCTGGGAATTCCCTTCCCCTGGAAATGTTTGAATATTGGATGCCCACCCACTGCTCCGAATTTATTTGATGTGATCTTGGTTTGGAATTTATTTTAAAATTACATGCCTTTAAAAGCTATTTAGAATGTTTCTCCTTAAAAAACAATTTGAAAATTGTATGTCTATATCTTGATGTTTGACACAAGGCCATCTTTCAGCTTCATATTAAAGAATATCAGAGGTGAAGAAGATAAATCTTGTGGGAGGAAAATTTGTCCCGTGGTGAGGGGGGGGGGAGAGGGGGAAGGAGGAAAGGGTAGATATTTTCCTGGAGGGTGGAAGCTACCCCGTCCTCCCTTGTTCCACCAACAATGAGCGTAGGTAAAAGTAATGTCAGTAAATTATCACAATCACCTGAATGAAATATAAATCAAATTACCAACTTACATATGTTTTTCGTTAGAAAACAGAGTTGAAAGTGAGAAAACAAAGCACTCTTTTTTAAATACAGAATTTGAATATAAATCCAGTTCACAGGGGTTGTAGTATCATAAACAGATACTTTATGAAGTTTGAATATAGCGTTACATTTACAATGAGTGTAAGTTATTCTGATTTGTTCCATATAATATATCAGTGGGACATAACTTTCCCTCAATATAAACTTTATGCTCACTCTGATTTCATCCCCCTCCCCCCCTGGTGAGTCCAACGCCCTCGCTGGAATGTTACGGACCAAATTAGTCGACTCGTAACATTTCAATGGCCGATGTTAACACCGGACCGTTTTATTTAACAGACGCGTATATTTCAAACGAAGGCAATGAATGGTTCCCTCTGCACGAGTCAATATTCCCGCTGACATTAAAACTGATCAGATCTGGACAGTGATGAGGCAGGCAGTGAAGGTCTGGACAGTGACGAGGCAGTAAAGGTGCTCGTTAGCGAGGGAACTGCCCGAAAAACTGAATTTCGTCTCGCTTCGAACATTACAACTGATACTTCATGTCCAATAGGCATGATCCTGGATATGAACATGTAGCTAGGAGTGACAGGAACATGTAGCTAGAAGGGAAAGGAACATGTCACTAGGAGGGACGGGAACATGTAGCTAGAAGGGAAAGGAACATGTCACTAGGAGGGACGGGAACATGTAGTTAGTAGGGACAGGAACATGTAGCTAGTAGGGAAAGGAACATGTCACTAGGAGGGACGGGAACATGTAGTTAGTAGGGACAGGAACACGTAGCTAGAAGGGAAAGGAACATGTCACTAGGAGGGACGGGAACATGTAGTTAGTAGGGACAGGAACATGTAGCTAGTAGGGACATGAACATGTAGCTAGTAGGGACAGGAACATGTAGCTAGTAGGGACATGAACATGTAGCTAGTAGGGACAGGAACATGTAGCTAGTAGGGAAAGGAACATGTCACTAGGAGGGACGGGAACATGTAGTTAGTAGGGACAGGAACACGTAGCTAGAAGGGAAAGGAACATGTCACTAGGAGGGACGGGAACATGTAGTTAGTAGGGACATGAACATGTAGCTAGTAGGGACAGGAACATGTAGCTAGTAGGGACAGGAACATGTAGCTAGTAGGGACATGAACATGTAGCTAGTAGGGACAGGAACATGTAGCTAGTAGGGACATGAACATGTAGCTAGTAGGGACAGGAACATGTAGTTAGTAGGGACAGGAACATGTAGCTAGTAGGGACAGGAACATGTAGCTAGTAGGGACAGGAACATGTAGCTAGTAGGGACATGAACATGTATCTAGTAGGGACGGGAACATGTTGCTAGGAGGGACGGGAACATGTCGCTAGGAGGGACAGGAGGATGTAGCTAGGAGAGACAGGGACATGTAGCTAGGAGGAACATCAACATGTAGCTAGGAGAGAAACATGTAGCTAGGAGGTATAGGAACTTGTTGCTAGGACGGAAACATGTAGCTAGGAGGTATAGGAACTTGTTGCTAGGACGGAAACATGTAGCTAGGGGGTATAGGAACTTGTTGCTAGGACGGAAACATGTAGCTAGGAGGTATAGGAACATTGCACAATCAATATATTTATAATATGGCTCTTTAAGGTGCTTGATAATGTGTATTGAATTCAGGAACTGGAATTTCTATTCTCATTCGGTGGTCCCCTCATCATCTAACCTTGAGAAACATTGTCCTAACTTCATGAAGTCTCTTGCATGTATTGACAATGACAGCCCTGACCCTTAAACCCTAAATAAAACATAGAATAACATAAGGCTTGTTTATGAGCAGGGTGATTAGTTTATAAAAATGCACAACACTTTGAATGAGTGACATTACGGTGGCTCAATGAAGGGAATATCATAGATCATATTTACATTCACAGGAAGGAATATCATGGTCTTTATTCTCCAGTTACCTACGTCTATAAGTGATATAGATTGTCTTCACACAGATTAAACTACGGTAAAACGTTAGACTGACCCCCAGTAGTCCGAAATTCTGGATGATCCGAAAACATTTTCCGGAAAGCGTAAGAAAAAAATTAACTATATTTAAATGATAGCAAAATCAAAGTTAAACGAGAATTGTTAGATACTGGTGATGATAAATGCTAAATATTTTCATGTTACATTTTATTACATCTGTTAAATGAATGTAAATTTATAAAAACTCATCACACTTTAATTTAAATTCGGGGAAATACTCTGAATCCATCTTAACCCGAACAAACTTCACTCACAATTATTTCAGATTAAATAGGTTCTACTGTAGTTGCAAAATGACACCTGAGAATGGGAATCGAACCTGGACCATTACCTTAGAATGTCAATACTCTACCCCTGAGCTGTAAGTGGCTCGTCCTCTACCGTAACCGGAGACAAAAGGATGGACCTGTATATGGCACTGATCCTGGATGGCTTAGTGGCTAAGCCAAAGTCCTGGCTTTGATTCCCTTTAACAGGTGTCATATTTTAGCTAATTTAATCACCTTACACATCAATACCTTTGTTACCCACGTTGGTGAATGCATGGTATAAGGCGTTACTCTTTCAGTAACTAGACTGCTGATGACGGGAGATTGAGGTTCGAATATAGGTTAGATGAACTGAGAGCTGTGTTTCCAAAATATAGGTTAGATGAACTGAGAGCTGTGTTTCCAAAATATAGGTTAGATGAACTGAGAGCCGTGTTTTCAAAATATAGGTTAGATGAACTGAGAGCCGTGTTTTCAAAATATAGGTTAGATGAACTGAGAGCCGTGTTTTCAAAATATAGTTAGATGAACTGAGAGCCGTGTTTCCAAAATATAGGTTAGATGAACTGAGAGCTGTGTTTCCAAAATATAGGTTAGATGAACTGAGAGCTGTGTTTCAAAAATGGCTCTACACTCTCCCTCCACGCAAATGTGGTTAAATTTCCTTTAAATATAAACTTCTTAATCCCTAAAATCATTAGCATAATTAGTACATAAGCAAATAACCCGAACGGGTAGTAAGACGTGGTGCTAAAAAATATATATGTTTATTTCCACTTATTTGAGAAACTATTAAATATTTACAAGACAGAATAAATCAAAACTATAGTGAAAACTCAATAACATGTTTAAAGACTTTTTTGCTCACAGTTTTTTCAAAAATTTGTTTGTACGGGAAGGAATTAAGTCTTGTGAGAACATCTTAAAAGCATTTCCCTGTCAATAGCTACCAGCCTTCCTTACATTCTGTTCTACATTCCACCGTAGCTAGCTGTGACGTCAGTTGATGAATCATTAATTAGTATCGGCTGATGACGAGTAAATACCCTCTTCCTGAAACATCGTTTGTGTGGCTACGACATATCACCACGTTCGTTGTCCGACGAAATATTTGATAATAGGTCGACCAGCCATCCAGCAAGACCAGGCTGTCAATTTGTGGTCGCGGGCAATGTGGCGGGTATTAGTGCTCCAATGATCACTCGTGGTCGGATACAGACTCTAGAATAGATACCATAATTGACAAGACATCACTTCAATAATTACAACAAGTAGTATCGTGCTAACAGAAATCTTAGGTTCGAATCAACCTTTGTCCGGATCTTACTTTATTTCAAAGAGTCTTAACCGAACTGAACACATTTATAAAAGGCCTTGAAACTACTCAATATAGGATAGTGATATTACAAGATCATGGTGGAGTACACAGGCCTTGACAACAGTCCGTGTAGGACGGGGATGTGACTAAGATCACGGTGGAGTACACAGGCCTTGACAACAGTCCGTGTAGGACGAGGGATGTTGACTAAGATCACGGTGGAGTACACAGGCCTTGACAACAGTCCGTGTAGGAGTAGATATGTTGACTAAGATCATGGTGGAGTATACAGGCCTTGACAACAGTCCGTGTAGGACGAGGGATGTTGACTAAGTTCAGAAACTAATGTTCACTCCGATTGGCTGAGAAGTTCCTCCAACACAAACATTATTGACGACGTAGTATAAAAAATGGTTGCTACTGCCCGCCACAGAATGTTGCGATATCAATTTCAATCAACGGTTAAATTGAATTTATCTTCCCCCGGTTTTTTGGATGGGGCTTGGGAAATTATTTTGTTTGTAAAGTTAACCTGATGAATTAAAATACTGGATGATACGGAATACCACGAGGGAAAAATGTTGTATAATCTATCATTAAACCCGAGTTTTAAAAAGTACGCGTAGGAAAACAAATTTATAAATAAATTGATAATGAAAGGTTCAAATTAACCCAAACGAAATTAACGTTCGCTGATACGTCGGGGTACACCGCAATTTGGTTTATAAAAATATTGTCTGAACGTAAGATAAAAAAAAAATACCAGACACCGGAGGCAATTATTATTCTTACATCAGTTTAATATAATAATTTTCATTAGTTTTATACGTCACGATATTAATTTAATTTTTATAACTATATTATTATAGCATTAATTCCCTAAAAAAATTACAATTTAATATTAAAATAATGTACTTTGTTTTTCTTCTAATATTGTTCTCCATACTATTACACTACATTATAAACTAAGTTTTTTTATTTGAAGCGAGCAGGTGCTCTCCGTTATTTATATAAATGTTAACAAAAGAGTACATGATTGAACGTGTGATATGATTTATGATATATCGTGGAAATAACACATTTATTTAAAGTACCATACAGTATGGTCATAATACAATGTGATACATAATATACAGTATGATACAATGTATAGTATTATACAATATGTACAGTATCATCCGCCTCGGTGGCGTAGTTAGCTAACGCACTTGTCGTGTTGAGCTCGACTGCTGAGGACGAGGAGATCGAGGTTTGAATCTCGGTCGGGTGAACTGGGGGTGGTTTTTCCTAAATCGTTTTCCACTCTCCCTCCACGCAAATGTGGGTTCACTTCCTCTAATTCAACCTCCCCCAATTCCTAATCCATTAGCGTAGTTAGTACTTAAAGCGTATAACCTGAATGGGTAGTAAGACGCGGTGCTAATAAAATAAAACACAGTATGATCAAATGTACAGTATGAAGAATAAGTTAGGACTGTTCCATACAACCTAAAAGGTCAAACGCACCAATCTCTTGTTGGGCTGTATTGCTGGTGATGGGGTGTGTGTCGGGGTTCGAATCCCAGTCATTTTTACTGAGGGTGATCACCTTTCTTTCTTTCCACGCGAATGCGGGTTCAATTCCTCTAAAATGCTACGTTACTCATCTATATCCCATTAGCGTAATCAAAGTCATCATAGCCTGAATGGATACTATGACCAAGGGGGGTGAGGGGGGTAAGCTCCCCTTACCCCAAAACAGATATTTAGACTTCTGCCCCGAATATAGTACAATAAATTTGACAAGCTGGACCTGAGTTTTAATGGTTCCCATTTGGCCTATAATGCCCTGTCTTGTCGACGTCCGTAGAAAGCAGTGGGCAATCTCCCCCATGGCCAGGAGATTAAAGCAGGCAATCTATACTCGTACAAGTAGTGGGCATGTGAGGCTCGTGTGTGTGTGTGTGAGTGTGTGTGAGAGAGCAGCCTCAATCTGTCAACATGGGTCAAGGGTCACTCCCTCAGCGATCTTATCAGCCTTGTGGTCAACTCCCACACGTGGAATAGGATAGGGTTGGCAAACCAGGGCCCGCGCCTCCACATCACCATTTTTCCGCTAAATTTTTAATCTGAAAATTTTCCATCCCACATCTCTATTCATGCAGTATTGCCAAACTAGTTTTTATTCTTTTACCCCTGCTTGATCTAATTTTCTTTTTCAGACTGTTAACATAATCTAATAGCTACTGGCGGGGCTTCTAGATAAATTGAATTTTACTATAATTTGTCTTTAGTGGGGAAAATATCTTTGCGTGTCTTTTGTATTGTTTACTTGGTTTTAAAACTATTTAGTTGCGAGGTAGGTAAATTGATATAAATAGTTTAGTAATTGTCGCTGTATTATTCTTTTCAAGTGGGCTCTTAAAGTATTTTCTCAAGTATGAAGAATGCTATCTTTTAATCGAAATGTTTAGCATACAAATTTGTAACAATATTTACCTTGCGTCAGGGATTTCGGAAGGTCAATACATTTTTAGCATACATTAGCATAAACAATTTACTTAAATTTTCTTTTGCCCCTGTGTTTAAAAATGATTATTATAGAACACAGCTTTTGTTTCTTTTTTAGTTCAAAATGCTTGCGGGAAATTAGATCATTTTTTGTCACTTGTGGCGTGATTTTTTGTAAAATTTATTGGAAATTTTCACGCTCGGCCACAGTAGTAGAATATCTATCTACATATTATCGAGTTATATAAAACTTTGCCTACACGTGACGTCACGGCAAGCTTAGATAGGATTCAGCGAGTTTTAAAGGCATAACATTAAAACAAAACCCATACAATATTAAATTATTATAGAAATAGCCCTCAAATATTGCGGAATTATATTTTTGATACTTAAGTTATTCTGTAAACGCATTTTTTAAAATCATTTATAACTCAAGACTATATGATTACTCTACAAAAATGTCCTGTAGGAGTCTTCCTGCCAGGATATAAATTAATAATGTCCGTGGAAGCAAAGTTACATCTAGAATAAGAAACAAGGGAAAATGTATTGTTAAATGCAAGTGAATCCTGTACAGGTGCAAATAGTAGAGTGAGTGTTTCTGCCCGTCAGTGGTAGAGGGGATGTATAATAAGATCAATTTTTAACTTTCTAAGGGCTAGTCGATATGGACTGTAAAGGACTTCCAATCACAGTTAAGTGCGTGTGCAGTTAACTGAAAGCACCAATGGCAGCGAAATTATCCGTTGCTATAGAAACAAATACAAAAAAACAAATTATAGTTTTAAGCATAGAGTTATTTAACTATTTCATATAATATTTTTCTGAAAGTTAAAAACAAAAAAATGGGGGACGTGTAATCTGAGAGAGTTTTCTGAGAAATACCAAGTTCTCACTTGGTAGGGTAAACTTCCCATTAGTATTCTTAATAACCTTTGTTTCACAGGTCACGTCTTCTTGCGCGCCTTGCTCTAGACAAATCTCTCTAAGTGTTTAATTGGACGTAGTCTCAGACTTTCTCATTGGTTGGCACGGTCACGTGGTTAGTAATACGGACTGTGTGGATGCAGTTTATATTTAAAGGGTATAGAGGGAGATGGGGGAAAGTACAATTTTTTCATGATACCTTTTATTGCGCTTTAGATTATGGTTAAAAGAGTTCACTGTAATTTTATTTTATTTTATTTTTTAAATTACTCTTCATTTCTAAGGACGCTTAAGGACTAAACGGACAAGGAACTTAAGGGATCTGTAGACGAGGCTTAACTTTGAATTCCACCAAAGTAGACAACATCATTAATATAAAAAAGTAAGGGGATCTGTCTGACTCGTTGAGTTTCTACGGTTCGAGTCCCGCGTGGCAGACAAAGTGTCTGATTTATTCAGATATCATCAGGTCCTAGCGGCCCGTACATGTTCACTACCTACAACTACGCAATCTTTGTTGGAGTTTTTTTTTTTCAGAGCACTAAAGACTGAATAGAAGCACGTTTACTTGGCAGTAAAAAAAAGTCGTGGGAAGGGGGAGAGGGGGGGGAAGGAGCAGTTTACCTTCAACCTTAAAGAGCAGTGAAACCTCTATTGAGTCTCGCTCTACTACCCACCCTACAAACATCCCCCACCCTCCCTCCAGGCTGAACTTACAGTGTCGACATCTTCACGAATAAATTGGGCAGGAAAGTTCTGTGTTTGTTCAATGGCGGCGTCTCTCGTCCCTGGATACGGGGGGGTCTGTCGCAACACGTGTCTGTGCGAGAGGATTGGAGATAGGTTAAAAAAAAATACGCTTAGCCATGGAAATTTCCCTTTTATCTTATAGTTCGTCCCCACTACCCCGTCCCTCCCCCCTTTCTGATCTTTCCATCCGGACCAGAAGAGAGTGTCAACACGTCTAAACGAGAATAAAAAAAAAAACCACCACCATCTTGTTATTTCCAGTAAAACGGAGTAAACAAGGGGAGGATATACAAGCAACAGTTCTTGATGGTAACGAACTACTGACCCACAAATCGTTCACTAAACAATCACAGGTCGGGGTTTGGAACTTTGGGTCTCTGTTTTGAAATCCACAATACCTCTCGCATCTTGGAAACATTTCCAAAGAAGAAGAAAACTTGGATATGTTATCAATAGATTTGAGATATCTCACTAAATATGACATATTTCAACATATGATAATTTTAATGACAGCCACTAAATATCATTTTAACATAGACTTGTAATTAAATAACATCTATAAATAAAGGATGGATGAGGCATCGGTGGTGGAGCGTGATATTTCTTTTTGGTGAGGCCAGGTAGAAGCTTTTTTTCTTGCCATCCACAAAGTCATTAGGCTGGTGTGCTGTTGACCGTTTAATTTAAAGTTTTTCTTGCAGTTTTAGTGAAGGAAACTGAGATTTTAGTAAAGAATCTACTTTTTTCATTTTAGTTAATCACTTTCACTCGTCACCTTACGTCTTGGGTCTCAACACATACTAAAACACAGACACATTAAATGGAAAAAAAAAAATAATATATATATATTATAGAAAATTTTCTCGTGTAATGGGCCCGCTAAGATTGGCCCAATTCGCTAACGTTAAAGCTCGCAATGGAATGGTAGGGTGCATTGACCGTGAGAGACATCTTACACTGCATGTAGCTTCTCTTAGAGGGCCTGTCACAGCTGGCCCCACCTCAGCTTCTATATTCAGTCACTAGAGCGCTGGTATAATCCTAGAGTCACATTTGCAGTGAGGAATGAATAATCGTAACTGGAATACTATATAATGAATCCAATAATTCACTGCGTATAGAGAATGGTGATCCACTCAATATTAATATTTATTCTAAAATATGTTTATAGAATAAAACGAAATAAATAAGAAAACAAACATATGTTACAAATAAAGAAAACAAACATATGTTACAAATAAAGAAAACAAACATATGTTACAAATACAGGAAGATGTTGGTGGGGCCTGGCCTCTGTAACCCCTAACTCATGTAAAGTATATAAGCAAAAGAAAAAATATATTTAATATTAGTTACTTTATTTTGTTCAAGAGAAAATTACCTGCTATGTTATAACACCATGAACTGATGACTGATGGTATGAAGCAAATACCATAACACCATGAACTGATGACTGCTGGTGTGAAGCAAATACCATAAAACAATGAATTGACGACCGTTGAAGTACTGGTATGTGATAACAATAAAAAAAACTTTATCTTAAACAACAACTTTGCTTCGCAAATTTCAAAGTTTCTCTTCGAATTAAATTTTCAATTGTAAAATTATCTCAGCACAATATATTTTTAACAAAATGGAGTGAGGTCCTGATTTAACTCGACCGTTTGACACTTCATCAGTCTGTTTTTTCGTGATAACTGCCTAATGCTAAGACTGCTATTGACATTTTTTGGGGACATTTAAAAGCATAGGCTGAACAACGTGTGTGTGTGGTTTTTTTTAATGTTTTCAGTTAAATTATATATTTTGTGAGAAAGGTGTCATAAATTTTCTTGAACAATGGTTATTCTATACACTATTAATATAATGTACTATTGAATATATTATTAATTTTTTTTTTGTATAGCTTGATCACAAAAAAAAACCATATTGATTTGAAATCTGAGGATAATTATAGAAAATATTTCAAGTTGAAAATAAAAAAAAATGGAGTAATTATGAACATGAAATTAACGTTGTTTGAATGGGGGGAGAAAAGTCTACTGTTCAGAGAATTACTTGAATAGTATTTCAAAATCTCATTAATAATGCATCTTGGAGAATATTTTGATAAATGTGGACTATTGCAATAAATGAAGTAGTATTGAAAGAGGTAAAGATGGCAGTATATAAAAGTGTGTGTTACATTGTTCCGGGAATGTGAGGGTGTGTTTGTCAGGAGAAACAAAGGAGCGAGGTGGATGTGAGTGGAATGAGATATCTAAGAAATGTATGTGGAAAAACTCATATGGACAGTCATTAATGGATGGTCACTGAAGGAGTGTGGTTTGAAAGAGAATCCATTAGCCAACAGGTCAATGTGAGAGAAGAGTCTTACGTGGGTTTGGGCGTGTTGAGAGGATGAGAGTGGATTAAGTGATGAAGCAAATATATGAAGGTAGAGTGTTTGGATCAAAAGGAAGGGGTGAGCCATATAAGAAGTGAAGTGGCTAAATATTGTAGAAAAATGTATTGGGGAAAAAATTAAAGTTTTAATAATAAAAGAGCACGTATGACCCGGTGTATGGATGTTGTTGAAGCGAAGGGCGCATTCAAGGATAAGGAAGTGTGGTAGAAGTTGGTGAGGATGGATTAAATACGAAGTTTTTTTTTAGCTATATGTATAGTTTCTCGCCTCCCTCGTAAGGGAATGGCGTGAATTGGTAATATATATGCATGCACTA
This sequence comes from Timema cristinae, assembly GCA_039000515.1. Lineage (NCBI taxonomy): Eukaryota > Metazoa > Arthropoda > Insecta > Phasmatodea > Timematidae > Timema > Timema cristinae. Next base: position 75,594,570 of record JBCFYV010000003.1, read on the forward strand.
ATAACAGACTTCACTATAATCATAATCAGCACAGATTTATCTGATTCCCTAAACCCTTCCTTCACCTCTGAAAAGACGTGTATTAAACACAACTTGTGAATGTGGGAATGCCAGGCCTCCACCGTGGTTCGGATTCCACGTTAAACTGTAGGTCCTCCATTTCGTCCCACAACCACCCTACCATTACACATTAGCGTAAGTGCGTATAACCCGAACGGTTAGTAAGACGCGGTGCTAATAATAATAATAATAATAATATAATACTATAATCATGAATACAACTTTTTCATTTTAAATTTTTATACGGATATTTCTATCACATATACCTTAAAACTAAGTATTTCCTGAAGAGCTATAGTTGTTTAAGAATTCCACGCTAAACTCGCCTTTCTTCCCGAAAGTTGCATGGATCTAAATCTTTATTCCTGTCTGAATGAAACCTCTGCAGAAAGTAAGACTAATGAAATCAGACAGGGCCCAAGTTTTAACGAGGGGCGGATCAAGTCAGGAGACTCCGTTATTAGCGTTATTGCGTTTCAGTTCATGTCTGCTGAGGGGAACAAGACTTAGGCCCCAGATGAGAGAATCAGACCCTACGATATAACAATTCGAAACGTAACAGAGTTGATCTGTAAAGGGTAAAACATTTAGGGATAACTTAAAGGTCATATCTAACGAAAAATTTAAATGGACTTATCTTGATTTGAATAAAAAACTTTTTTTTATTTAAAGATAACATTTTAAATCAGTCCAGTAGTCAGTAAATAACACATTTTAAAATAGGCCTGCATTTGATTATCTTAACAAGGAGATTAATCTGTATAATGTACAAGTTATATAATTCCATGCGGTATTTGTATGTCTTATCAGGGCTCTTTCATTCATTTCCCATTTTTCTATAGAGCTTAATTAATATGGATGCTATGAGAAAAATTAGAAACTTGAAAAATCCTAGATGGCGGATCCAATATGGCGGATGCGACATACAAATTAAGACCTAGGCAGCTGACTTTTGTATGGAGTGGGGTCTTGTAATATAATATATAATGTAAATATTAGTTGGTTAGGTAACATCAAGTAAATTCCCGAAATAAAAACTTGTGACAATATCAAAAACAGAGAATTTTGTGTAACAATGATATAAGAATAACTTTCAAATTGGGGCGTACCTTCAGACGACTCGGCTCTTAAAATGGATTATTCTATGAACTGATTAGTACAGGAATTTTTGTAATCTTATTTTGGTCACATTTTACCACCCATTTGAGCTATAATCTAATCTACTAACTACACTAATGTGTTAGGAATTAAGAAATTTGAATTTAGAGGAAATTGTACCCACATTTTCATGGAGGAATAGTATAAAATCATTTAGGAAAAACCACCCTCAATTCACCCGACCAGGATTCAAATCTTAATACCCCGTCATTGGCAATCCAATCCACGCAAAGCAATTAAAACACGAGCAAGAACAAAGGCGTAAAACATAACACAAGCGATCAAAATATGTAAAAATGAAACCCGTGTTTTAAAAACAAAACAAATTACAGAATTATATTGTAAATAAAGTGAAGTAAGCAATCAAACATATATTTAACCATCGACATCACATCTCCGACATCTTAGCTCAGTCAGATATAGAAGAAGAGAGACATGAAATAACCTCCGATACTGTGTACTCACCATTGCGATAGTTACAGCGTTCAGGATTTTAGTTGATAAATCAGCTCACGCTTACCTGGAAAAAAAGGGGAAATTATATTAATTACTAGTATTTAAGTACCCAGTGCTTCCTGGCAGAAATATTTTAGGGTAAAAAAAGTTTAAAAAGTGCAAAAAGGCTAAAAAAGTTAATCTAATATTATTTGTTTAAAGGTTTGAGAAGTGGTTAAAAAGTGTGAAAAAATTCTTTAAGGGATTAATAGGGTAAAAATGACAATAATGAGAAAAAAAAGGGGGTGGGGAGAATTCTAAAGAGGATTCTATGCTGAAAACCCCACTGTTGTGTTCCAATTTCAAAATCTATGTAAAGACGATTTTTAATCTTGACCTCTATCCTTGGATAGCTCAGTTTCTCTTCTAGTCGCGATTATCAGATAAAGGTGACTGGTGGTCTAGGGGTAAGGTGTCAGACTTCTATGCTGGCGGCCGGGTTCAATCCTTGGTCCCGGCAAAGATTTATCTGATTACCAAACCTTCCTTCACCTCTGACAAGACATCTTGTGAATGTGGGGAATGCCAGGCCTCCACCGTGGTTCGGATTCCACGTTAAACTGTAAGTCCTCCCTTTCATCTCACAATCACCCTACCCATTACACATTAGCGTAAGAGCGTATAACCCGAACGGGTAGTAAGACGCGGTGCTAATAATAATAATAATAATAATAATCAGATAAAAAAGATTCCCACTAAAATACTAAATATACGTTGATCACTTTATATGTTAATTTATTGTTATAATATACTCCTTTTATATGTATTACTACACAATGAACAACTTCAGAACGTACAGACAACTAACTCTTCTCTACACTAGTCACGGTACATTATATCGTAATTAAATATGTGACGACAATCAACACGCGTTGTGTCGCCTTCCCGGTCACTAAGCCTCTCTTTCTGGTGTAACAGTCAGAGTTCGTTTCTTCCTCGCGTCTTTTTTCAAATTCTGATAACATCGTCGATTGCACCAGAGTGGACTGACAATCTTGACCTATCACAAGAGAGTAGTTCGAATCCAGGCTTTCTGGTTGGCTGGATAATGTAACGTATTAAGGAAACGGTGTATTTCTCTTAGAACGAAAAATCAGTGCTAGATCAGCTCTTTCCGTTTCGGTTTGATTGTACATCGAACCCAGTGAGCACACTTAAAATAAAATAAATGAACCTACTTCCAAACTGCCTGAAGAGCTTAAATATTCTAAAATGAAAATTAATAGATAAAATAACATTAAAAAATAAAGAGAATTCCTGAATTTAAATATAAAATGCAAATAAAATATAAAACTGCAGTGTCATCCTTCCTTTTCGAAGCTACATAAGGTTTCATTACAAAGGACAAAAAAAAAAAAGGCAGAGTGGCAAAAACGTCAAAAATGGTAATATGGTTTTAAGAATATGTAAAATTTAGTTGACATTTTAAAATTCCGTCTATGAGGTGCAGATGTTGGTGCACAGAAGCTACCATAACCCACAACTGTATGAAGTAGGGTACTAAATCTATCACGTGGCATCGACATATATTTTTTCTGTTTTTAATTAATTTAAAAAATAATTACATTTTAAAATTCCTGCTTAGAGGTGCTTATTTTCGCGTGTAGAGGTTACTAATTTTTAAAATTTGAAACCTCTTCATGCGATAGATATTTCACAATGCTCAGTACAGACAAGTTCTTCATTTTATTAATATAAAAGAGATTAAAAGAGATTTTTTGAATATTCTTTTGATTCTAACAAATATCTATCCCCTTTTAGAACCTCTAAGTAGAGGTAGCCGTTGTTCAAGACAGTGTCACAGTTATAAAGAGTTCTTGGTTTATATCCCACCTACCTTGAGTGTAAAAATACGTACCCAGTTTTATGAAGACAATATGCGAGTTAATTAACAGACCCAAGGCGATGATAAGGCATTAAGTAGCCTTCTGTGGACTTACACGCTGACAAAACGTCCCGCAGAGGATTACAGGGGAACAATGCGTGTCTCTTGTTGACCAATCAGGATTAGAGGTCTCCGGGATTACTCGGTCAGGAGCCTGCCATTGGCGGCGCGGGTTGTAATCCTGGCTTACTCGTATCGCTAACAGCAGAAGCTAGCGTATCGGAGTCCACTAAGTTTTTGCTGGTAATGGGCGTAGCTTGTTTGGGTTAAGACCTCCCTCAACTTTAGAGGGATGATGAAAAGGCTTACCTCACACCCTTTAACCTAACATCTTAACTGCTCGTCCTCCTTCCCCCCTCCCCTGCCCCCGCTTAGTGGGTGAAGGTCACAGATGGTGCACATAAGCAGATACCCCTTAGGGGTAAGACTTCCCTAACTACCCGACTGGAATGTCTATGGAACAAGGGTTGAGCTGTTGAATAAATGATTATATCTTATTTTGAGTTGTATTCTGATTTTTATAGAAGGGCCATTCTGGAAGGCCTTATTTCGTACCAGAATCCTACTGTGGACTAGTGTTTTGGTAGGATATAAGGCCTTCCAGAACGCCCTTCCTATAAAAATCAGGATATAATACAACAGGATAAAGAACTTTCCTTCTGGAAGGCCTTGTATCCTACCAAAACACTAGTCCATAGTAGGATTCCGGTACGAAATAAGAACTTCTAGAACGAGATTCTTACCAAAATGGAGGTGTAATTCCCAGAACACACTTGTAATCAACTGCAACTATACCAAAAATAAAATACAACGGGGTGAAGTAAACAAGAATTGAATAGACATCATTCCGACAGAGGATAATATATCGGCAGACATCAAACAAATTCTCAATGTTTGACAAAACACTTCCCGCTCGAATGGGGAGCCTGTAACAGTGTTACCAACACGATCACAAAACAATCTTCGCTACTATGTATCCAAGGGAGGGAAAAAAAACAGCCACCCACATCCACGCTCCCCTCATTATTATCCCTGGGAGTGAGAATCCACCCCTTCCTCCAACAGGATGACACCCTCCCTCCCCCAACAATCCAGAGTTTAATGATGTCACTCTCTCTCTCTCTTTCTCATTTCTGCGACGTTAATTAGACAAGTCAAATGTTCCCGAACTTTGCTGTCAGTTCCTAGTCGAATGGAAGCTCCTTTTGACTCGTATAGCCAAGTGACAAGGGCTACCCCCCCCTCCCCCCGCTTGGGTGAACATTTCGGTCCTCTCCTTTTGTTACCGTTCGTTATTCCTTGTTAACACAAACACAGATATATATTTTTTAAAGGATTCGTCTCGGCTCTTGCTAACGATAACGGATCGTTCTTTAGGCTAGTTGTTTGCGACAGAAACTAGTCCTTTGAACTTTCTAACAAGATATCGGGTGCGCTCACAAATCAAAGTTATATCATTCGAGGACCAAACTTTGATGACCTAAGACTGATTTTTATAAATGACCTATAAAATCTACATTTCTAAAGGTGTCCCAAAAGTTACTGTGCAGTAAAGTACCCACGTACCTCATTGCAGTTATTTTTACAACAGATGTTGGGAATGTCCGCCCCCCCCCCCCCCCACGATGTAAGCCATGTTTGGACACGCCTCTTATCATATCATTAGAAACGTGTTCAGACATGTCTTCCAGCCCAAGGGAGGGGGGGGGGGGGGGCATTTCCAACATCTGTTGTTGAAATAACTGCAAAGAGGTACGTGGTACTTTACTGCACATTAGCTTTTGGGACACCCTGTACAACAAGGGGATCATGAACAGAATATGAATGTATATATGTATCTATTTATGTATGTGTAAGTGTGTGTGTGCGTGCAGTGGTGGTGCGTGATATTTATTTTTGGCGGGGTCAGGTCAAAGATTAGCGGTAATGAGATTTTCTCACCACATATTAAATTAATTTAAGTTTTCTTATTTTAGAAAATCACTAAATAAATTACAAACAGAAAGAATAAAATAATGTAGGTTTTTGAATTAAACTCACCAAGTGATGACATTTCTTGTACAAACCAAATGATAAACAATAAAAATAAAACGAGCTCTGTTTTTCTTTCACTCATAGTTAACCACAGTTATTAATGTAATGACACTAGACTAAAGTGCCCCTAACCGTTTAATTTCAAGTATTTCTGGTAGTTTTGATGAAAAACAAAATTGAATTTTTAATAAATGATCCACCTTATAGATTTTAATCAGTCACTTTCACGCGTCACCTAACTTATTGGGTCTTTAACACACGCTAATACATGTTAAGAGAAAATATAAACCCTCGGTATCAAATCGCGGGCCCGCCTAGACCGGCCGATGAACTACTGGGAAGCTCGCAATGGAATGACTTTGAAAGATATCTCCCACTGGACGACGGGGCTTATCTGAGAGGGGCTGGCCCATGTCAGCTTCTCCATTATTAGCCATTGGAGTCTTAAGCAGTAACGGCTTGTGTATAGATACTGCGGAACTGCAGCACACCCCTATTTCCACTTGATATTATCGATAACATTTAACATAATGAATCCTTTTTGCTTTAATTCTTTCTTTATTTTTGTAGCACAATATATATTTCTTAAGCTTAGTGTCAGTACTACAGTAGCTATTCCCCAGTTTATGAAAAAGATACAAAAATCTTTGTATGGAACTGTGCGATTCACAGTGCCATCGACGTGGTGTTTGACTGTTGTGCGCATATGCACATAGGAGGGTGTAGGGAGGAAGGCGGGACTGCCAGGTAGAGATAGCACTGTTTCTCTCGCAGTGCCGGCTCTGGCATGATGGTGGAAGTTTTTCTTTACTCAGCGTGTGTTGTGCTTAAAAATCGTGTACCATATTCTTGAATGTGATAAAATGTAGAAGGATGTAGTATTAGATTATTATTCTGCTTCCAGCTATTCTATTTGATTCATTTTTATTTCGGTTCTTTTATTTAACAGAAAACTTTAACCATGGCCTTGCATCCCCAAGAAATAAGTACTGTGACTGTGAGCTTCAACATCTTAAGTTTTCACAGCTATCTCGCCATGAGAAAGTTACAGTTAAGAAAAGAGGTCGTTCAACACCTGATATTCTAATATCTCAGCCAGGAAAAAGCAACAACAAGAAATATATTCGTAGATTTAATTCTGAATGGTACCAACGGAAAAATTGGCTTTGCAGCTGTGAAGTAAAAAATGCACTGTTTTGCTTCCCATGTTTGCTGCTTGGAGGTGATGTACCGTGGACAAAAGATGGTTTTTATAATATAAACAAAATGAAAGAAAAAACTGAAAAGTATGAGAAGATTTTATTATGTTCCTGAATAAATTTTCTTTTTATACATGGTTTTTTCCCTTTTTACACAATTTTAAAACAAAGGCTAAAAAATCTCTAGAGCAGCACCCACACCAGTTTTAGCTACAAGCCGCCACTGTTCTGCACCCATATGACGCCATCTGCTTACTCGCATTCGTTTAGCCGCCATTATTTAACAATTGTTGAACTTCTTACCATTCGCTAGGTTGTAGCGCTATCAGCAGGGCTTATACGCATGCGCGCACCAGTAAAAACAGTACCAACCGTGCGTTTTATGTGTAAAAATATATTTATCCTACAGATGGCAAATAAATTCAGTTCATAATACGCGTAAAATATTAAAGTGGTTGATAACTTTTATCTGGTAGCTAACTTTTTAACCTCCCGATAGCAATATTTATGCAGTAGTCATAAGACCGGTCCTCGCTTCTAAACATGTATACCATTAATACATTATTTTGATACCCTCCCTGAAGTTGGGTGACCACCGCCATATCCCTCGTCGTATTGGTCTTGTAGTTGTTGAGTTGTTTATTCGCTTCACACCCGAATTACGCTGCATGATAAATAAGGTATTATATAAAAAAAGATACCAAAAATGATTATGTTGTCGATAGAACTAGAAAACTTGAATCTCTCTCATATCTGACGCCATCACGAAATTCGCCTTATCCCTCTAGAGGAGCGTCTAAAAACTTTCTGTCAGATAACATCGTAAAGGCTATTTGTTGTTTATTTTTCCAAACAATATATTATTATTATTATTATTATTATTATTATATTATTAATTATATTGCACCGTCTTACCACACCGTTCGGGTTATACGCACTTACTCTAATGTGTAATGGTAGGGTGATTGTGAGATGAAATGAAGGACCTACAGTTTAACGTGGAATCCGAACCACGGTGGAGTCCTGGTATTCCCCACATTCACAAGATGTCTTATTAGAGGTGAAGGAAAGGGTTTGGTAATCAGATAAGTCTGTGCCGAGACCGAGGATTGAACCCCGGACCCCAGCACAGATGTCTGACACCTTACCCCTAGACCGCCAGGTCACCCCAAACAATATAAAAAGGAAGGAGGATAAAAATATTCTGGAATAATTTTAATTATGAAAACAATTCATTCAACGATTTTATTCTTAAGCCAGGTTTTGTTTATTTAGAGTTGAGATTTTTTTTCAAATTAAAAAAAAAATTTTAAGCACCGTCGCCATGCTGGAAACATAGTACAGAGTATTTAAAAATTAAAATGTTAACAACCTTACCAGGAAAATAATTAATGGATATGTTTTCCATTCCGAGGTAGTTTTCGTTTAAGCCCCTCGTCCTCTGGAGCTAACCTTTATTGTGTTCCTTAATGGACTGTACCTGGAGGAAATCCCGCTGGAGACAAAACGACGTTACAGTGAATGTTCTAAAAAAAAAAAGTCTGCTTTGTTTTTTTACATCTGAATAATGATACGAGATACCAGACTTTGGCTCTTAAGGTATTATAGGAATATAGCACTTTACCTGAAACAGCTTTGAATGGTTCAACATAATCAGGAGCTCCACAGCATAGATAAACCTAGCGTTTGTTACTAATTGTAAAACTACCAATCAAACTACAGTCCAAATTGGTAGCCCTAGAACATTCTAAAAGACGTGACTAAACTACTTGGAAAATAATCTACACAACTATAGTAATGTTTGTAGTTAGAACACGTTCTAAAAGAGGTAGGTGACCTGGTAGTCCAGGGGTAAGGTGTCGGACTTCTGTGCTGGGGGTCCGGGGTTCAATCCGCGGCCCCGGCACAGATTTATCTGATTACCAAACCCTTCCTTCACCTCTGACAAGACGTGTATTAATCACAACTTGTGAATGTGGGGAATGCCAGGCCTCCACCGTGGTTCGGATCCCCTTAAACTGTAGGTCCTTCATTTCATCTCACAATCACCCTACCATTACCGTAAGTGCGTATAACCCGAACGGTAGTAAGACGCAATAATAATAATAATAATAAATAATTAATAATTAATTCTTAAAGATGTAAATCAACCACTTGTAAATTCAGTGATTAACTACAAGAGGCTTGTAGTTTTTCTTTGACGAACATGTGCTAAATTATGTAACGTAGACGTGTTCAAAGTACCGACTTACAAACTAGCTGTAACTATGACAGCTAATTAGCAATAACAGCATAATTTAATGTGATACATGATTGATACACAGAATATAACACACACACATCTAAATACTCAACTATTTTAGGACTCACCTGGTAATGAACTAAATCCCCCAAAGCACCTCTAACAACCCGTCCACGGTTGCGAGATACAACTTATACCCATTTTGCTCCAAGCCTCTTCTATTCAAATATCTCTTAACAAGAACTGTTAACTGGGCCAGCGACTTTTCGAGATAATTACCGTTTTATTGTTAGTTTATTGCCTAAAAAAACAAACACACGTAAAAATACTGAACAAACTCGTCCCTCCCCTTTTCCCCCACCCGCTTTTCCTGCAGCACACAATACCGGAGCTTGGGTGGAACAACGGGCTATGTGATTATGGAATAATGGAAGATTTTATTTATTTAAGATATGTAAAGTGCATTTCCTGAACCGCCTGATTGTATAGCACACAGGAGTTTCTATTAGCGAGGGCTAACGTTCCTACCTATTTTACCAGCAAGGGTATTTTCACATACCTTCCAGGGTGCTTTTAATGCTACAATTGACATTGAGGTGCAGCTTTACTTCCAATCCGAAGAAATTGTGCTACGGATTTTTTATACATCAAGAAAACTCCGTTGAAACCAGCTGGGAAGTTGAAAGTTGACCTCATTTATTATTATTATTATTATTATTATTATTATTATTATTATTAGCACCGCGTCTTACTACCCGTTCGGGTTATACGCACTTACGCTAATGTGTAATGGTAGGGTGATTGTGAGATGAAATGAAGGACCGACAGTTTAACGTGGGATCCGAACACGGTGGAGGCGTGTCGACCTCATTTAAAATTAAGCAAATTCATGTCGCTTACTTGGAAATTCAACTTAACCTAGAGCAGCCATTTTAACTTTTAAAATCTCAGCGTGTCAGATTTATCATTCTAGGAAATACAAACCATTCATTCCCTACATGAGTAACAGATAAATGTTTGCAATGGATTGGGAGGAGATGTTGAAACCGACAGTATAAGGTTAGAGTAGGAGTGCTTACCTCTAGGCCCAACGGGACTGGGTTCAATGCCCAACAGAGTACATTCAGGGGGGCTATTATTAATTCTACCCCAAGCGAATGTTTGTTGAGTTAATTAAAATTTATCCTTCATGGTATTTCACCTTAGAATATATGGTATTCTTTCTAATAGAGTCCACACGTGAATTCAAGATTGTTTGAACTTATTCTACTACTACTACTACTACTACTACTATACTACTACTACTACTACTACTACTACTACTACTACTACTATACTAGGGAATGCCAGGCCTCCACCGTGGTTCGGATTCCACGTTAAACTGTAGGTCCTTCATTTCATCTCACTATCACCCTACCATTACACATGAGCGTAAGTGCGTATAACCCGAATGGGTAGTAAGACGTGGTGCTAAAATAATAATAATAATACTACTACTAATGAGACTATTTTTATTATTATTATTATTATTATTACAATTTCCTTTATTATAATACCGGCCAACAGTTACAGGTCCTATAACAGGTCAACATTGAAAAGTACACATTTACCTGATATGTGGCCATAAATATAAAAGAAAGTAAAATAAACAATCATTGCCAAGTGTTTGTTTTTGCACTACGTCTTACTATACGTTTGGGTTATTATCTAATAGCTACACTAATTATTTTAGGGATAGGGGAGGTTATATTTAAAGGACCCACATTTTCGTGGAGGGAGAGTTGAAAACCCATTTTGGAAAAAAAACCTCCTCAGTAAATCCGACCGAGAGTTGAACCTTGATCTCTTTGTCAGTGACAATCTAGTCTACTGTGAGAGTAGCGTTAGACTATGCGGCCACCGAAGCAGGTAGCTAAGTAATGATACATAAAAATAAGTAGTTAATAAAAGATAAGTATAACAGGAAACTAAAAGAACAAAGAAATAAAGTATGTAGGTGAGTAGAATAATACAGATTTAGATGTTAGAAGTAGAAGATGGGATGAGTATATTAGTGATAAGGGAGTCCTTTAAATAATAATAATTTTAATGATAATGCGTTAATGGTTTGTTTATTGGGTTCCTCTTATAAATACTTATTAGAATAAAATATTTTGAACAGTCTTAGAAAAAGACACCTCCCTCCTCTTCTACATAGTATTTAAATGTAGTTACATGGGTGCTAGATTATTACTGAGATAAGTAACGTCTGAATAATTTAATCTTCAGAATTTGAATATTTAAGTGGCCAAAAAACTGGCACAGGGAGCTGTTCATATAATATAGTTGTGTACTGACTATACATAGAGACAACGTGACACTGTAAGATAGTTGTGCAGTGACTATACATAAAGACAACGTGACACTGTAAGATAGTTGTGCAGTGACTATACATAAAGACAACGTGACACTGTAAGATAGTTGTGCAGTGACTATACATAAATACAACGTGACACTGTAAGATAGTTGTGCAGTGACTATACATAAAGACAACGTGACACTGTAAGATAGTTGTGCAGTGACTATACATAAAGACAACGTGACACTGTAAGATAGTTGTGCAGTGATATACATAAAGACAACGTGACACTGTAAGATAGTTGTGCAGTGACTATACATAAAGACAACGTGACACTGTAAGATAGTTGTGCAGTGACTATACATAAAGACAACGTGACACTGTAAGATAGTTGTGCAGTGACTATACATAAAGACAACGTGACACTGTAAGATAGTTGAGCATGACTATACATAGAGACAACGTGACACTGTAAGATAGTTGAGCAGTGACTATACATATAGACAACGTGACACTGTAAGATAGTTGAGCACTGACTATACATAGAGACAACGTGACACTGTAAGATAGTTGTGCAGTGACTATACATAAAGACAACGTGACACTGTAAGATAGTTGTGCAGTGACTATACATAAAGACAACGTGACACTGTAATATAGTTGAGCAGTGACTATACATAAAGACAACGTGACACTGTAAGATAGTTGTGCAGTGACTATACATAAAGACAACGTGACACTGTAAGATAGTTGTGCAGTGACTATACATAAAGACAACGTGACACTGTAGATAGTTGCGCAGTGACTATACATAAAGACAACGTGACCGGAGGAAACTTATTGAAATTTTTGTAAACAATTCCATGCATACATAAACACTTTGCATTGTGGGGGAAGTGAAAGAAAATGTGATGGAGAGAAGGGAATTAAGGAAGTAGTTCCCTTCTTCTTTATAGTCCTCCGTCTACAATAAAACATATACAAGGTTTTAAAGAACTCTCTCGACACAGTTACATAGGCAGCTGACTTAATAGCTAGCTCAACCTAAGACATTAAAACACAGTCATAAAATAATACAATGTATTATTAGGATAACAACACTGACATGTACACAAATACTAAGATATACTAGAACCTTGAGTATACTAGACCTGTAGTCAGTCTCCCTGACCACTCAGCAATAAAGAACAGCTTAATTGTAGCCGGTTACATTTTGATGTTAAAGATATCAACCAAAGTTAATCACTACTTCAAACCGAGTATCGACAATATTTTTATGTTCTAGACCTGTTTGTTTCAATAAAAAATAAAAAATCATATGAAAATTTTGTATTGGTGGAAGAGGTGTTTATGGTAGAACGATTTAAATTATTTCACTTCTACTTAGAATTAGAAGGTAAATATTTGGATTCCATTAACCAACGTATTCTTTTTTTATTGGATTTCAGAACATTAATAAAGACAGTGTGGAACAACCGGTGTGTGTATATATATATATAATATTATATATAATATATATTTATATATATTTATATATATTATAATTTTATATATTATTTATAATTTTTATTATATTATATTATAATTATTTATAATTTTATATATTATATTATAATTATTTATAATTTATATATATATTATATATTATATTATATATTATAATATATATATATATATATATATATATATATATATATATATATATATATATATATACACACACACACACACCGGTTGTTTCACACTGTCTTTATTAATAATTTTTATTTAATTATTAATTTATAATTTTTTATATTATATATATTATAATTATTTATAATATTATATATATGAGGTGGGTGAGATTACCAGCTGTTAGCTCGCCGTGGGCCCTGAAGGTTAAGGGATGTTGAGGGGTAAATAGAGAGGGGAAGGTAAGTGTTAAGGCCCAACCTCTGATTGGAGGGTGGTGGGTAAACTCAACATGGATCAACCATTAGCAATGAGAGGGTCTAAACGACATCGGACAGTGGCGGCTGCCGGGGCTCTTGCGAGGGAGGGAGGGAAGTCTACCACATTGTCCCACCACAAACACAACCTTCTCTGCACTGTATAGAAATACGTGGATAAGGGTAGAAGGGGGGGGGGGACGTAGTCCTATGGATAGAAACAAAAAAAAGGTACAATAAATGCGCGACCTCGTTCAAGCCATCGCTAGGCAACCCGCGCGGTAACAAACCACCATCAACTGTGAAAAAAAAATGATCAGAGCAGAGTTGAAATTGATCCAAGTTTTTTTTTGGTGCTATTCATTTCTTCTTAGAATGTAAACCTCAATTGTAATACTAATGTGCGTATCTGATAGGAATAGGTACTATACATACCTTAATGTATTCATACGTCAATTCATGTAATCGGCAGCTGTTATTTTTGATGGATATTATCAATATCTATAAAATAACAATAACAGTACATTATGATCTTGTTAATCTGAACTAATTGGAACCGAAGCTTGTTTGGACTAGTGAAAATTCGGATTAAGTAGAGAATACAATTCTACAATATTTTCACGAATTTTAAATTACAGTTGGATGAGTTTATCCAATTTTTATTTATTTAACTGAAATATAACACGTAATGTATGGTAATTATTTCTAGTTACAGGAAAACGCGTTTTATTGAATACAACAATTAAATATTAAGCATTTATTTTTTTCTTACGATTCTCTTTTAACTTTGAGCTTGTTTAATAAATAAAATATATTTCTATTGATTTCTATTTTTTTTTCACCCAACTGGAAGTTCGGACTATTGGGGTTAGGTCTAACGGGGTTTTACTTAATATCACAATATTATCTATTAATTTTGAAAGCTTTCCGCCCATAGTTTGAATTGAAAATAATCTTTCTGAAATTGAGACGCGTTGTAATAAATAATAAGCGGCGTTTCGGCTGTAGCTACAACGTCCATTATCTGGTATGAGTGATTACATTAATTGTGTGTACGAGGATCGTAGGTGAATCTACCAGTGGTACCAGTGTACCAGTGGTCTAGCAGCCTGAAAGTCATGATATGTTTCGGGTGTTCGGACTCGAATGATATTTTTCCTCTCTACACAGAACGTATTCGCAAATACGAACTGTCAACATTTAAGAAACCGCTATAAATAATGAGAATGTTGGGCGATAAATGAAGAAAACCCTAAGAAGAGTGGGTGAAAAAGAGAACAATTTTAGATGTGATTTTTCTGTAAATAGCTAACTGGATAGGACATATCGTTAGGTGGAACTGTCTTCTGTATGACGTCATAGAATGAAAGGTTGAGGGAAAGAGGAGCTTAGGAAGGAGGAGGATTTAACTACTATACTATTAAGTAGAAATAGGACAATTCTGGGAGATGAAGGAACTGGCAGAGGACAGGGCGCATTCGCGGTCTAAGTTAACTGACAGTTGCTTAGTTTACTGTAGCAGTCTCATGTTTAGGTTATTTTGGATTACTCAACTATAAGTTAGAATAGTTCTGGTAGCTAAGACTTCAATGTAAGGGGTCATTTCGGTTAATCAACTGACAGTAGCTTAGTTTACTGTAAAAGTACGTGTCTAGGCGAGTGAAGCCGTTAATAATATCTCTATATGTACGAACAACTTTAGGTTGAATTTAGAGGATGTGTACCTTGAATGTGCTTGGAGAGAGAGAGAGAGAAGAGAGAGAGAGTGGAAAGCCATTTAGGGAAAAAAACCACCCTCAGAACACCCGACCGAGATTCTAATCCCAATCTTACGGTCATCGGCAATCTAGTCTGCTGCTAGAGTGACGCCTTAGACCATGTGGACATCAAAGCGGTTTTTTTGGGGTATAAAGTTGAGTAGAGATTATATCTTTGGGGGATGCGAACAAAAAAAAGGTTGAATACCACTGCTCTATAAAGAATGAAATATAATTTTTTTAATAAAAATGACAATTTCTGAGAAGACATAATATTGTTGTTTAAAACAATTTGACCTTGATGGGAACATTGATGCAGTTGTTACACAACGCTATGTCTCAAGGAGGGAAAAAAGTTATTCCAATCATATGTAAGTTAGGAGAACACGGGTAAGGAGTGAAAGTTTGTGAAGTCACACACTGGCTCTCACGTGTTATAAGATAAGGACATCGCAAGCATCAATAATTCAACACCCCACTCACAGAGCGCAGCACGTCCGTCCCTCACCGACACACAAGGGAGCAACATGGTACCTCCTATATAGTCCCGGACGTTGAACTCTGGACCCTGCGAGTGACGTCCCGCCAAACTGTAACAAGTTTCACAGTCTACGAAACTTTGAGGTCGCGAGTTACTCGGAACAAAGTTGTAACTTATCCTCTCGTCTCATGAAGACAGCGGGGGACTGGGAAGTTGACAGAGTCAGCAATCAGACGAGTGATAAGAGATCTTAGAGCGTGTTGCAACACGAATTGTGATAAGAACAAAGATATCGGGACCAATCACACCGTCGTCAAGAAGCAAACAGGTATATGGAAAATAAGTTAATTAAATGTGTAACAGGAGAATAAACCTCTCAACACCAATCAACCACGTGCTTAGGTGGACGCATGGTCAAACGCGCTACTCTCTCATAGGCTTAACAAAGAAATTGAGGTTCTAAAGTCATTTGGGTATACAAAGAGTGTTTTATTTAAATAATTGTCCACATAAATGCTGGTACACTTTTCTAAATATAGCTTTCCCTATACCTAGCTGATTAGTGTAGGACTATAAGACGCGCTTCTAAGAAAAAAGGTCCAAACCATAAATTTGAGAATATTTTGACCAAAGTAGTATTTTTTGGAACTCTCAGGCCTAAATGGTTTGTGTGCAATCATTATTTTTTCAACGCGTATTAATACCCGTTCCGGTTATGCACATGCATTAATAATTACTGTAACCGTGTCTGAGCTACATTATTTGTAGTCCAGTCTGTGGAAATATTAACAGTACTAATGACTAGTACTTGCTGTCCAGGGGACGTCCCAATGTACTAACAGTACATCCTTTCAGTGGAGGGTCTTTCCCTGTCCTGATGAGGTGAGGGGTTGGTGGTGGTGAGTATGAGGGTGGTGGTGGTGAGTATGAGGTGGTGGTGGTGAGTATGAGGGTGGTGATGGTGAGTATGAGGGGTGGTGGTGAGTATGAGGGTGGTGGTGGTGAGTATGAGGGTGGTGGTGGTGAGTATGAGGGTGGTGGTGGGAGTATGAGGGTGGTGGTGAGTATGAGGGTGGTGGTGGTGAGTATGAGGGTGGTGGTGGTGAGTATGAGGGTGGTGGTGAGTATGAGGGTGGTTGGTGGTGGTGAGTATGAGGGTGGTGGTGGTGAGTATGAGGGTGGTGGTGGTGAGTATGAGGGTGGTGGTGGGTGAGTATGAGGTGTGGTGGTGAGTATGAGGGTTGTGGTGATATGAGGGTTGTGGTGGTGAGTATGAGGTGTGGAACCAGTGAAAACACTCAAACCAACTTAAGCAAAACTTTTTTCACCATGTCTTACTTCCCATTCTGGTTATACGCTTAAGTACTAAATACGCTAATAATCTTAGGGGTTAGAAAGGCTATATTCAGAGGAAGTGTACTCCACATTTACGTGGAGGAATAGTGGAAGCCAGTTTGGAAAACACCCACGCAACTGAGATTCGAACCATGATCTCCACGTAATCGGCAGCTCAACCTATTGCAAGAGTAACGCCTCAGAATATGTGGCCACCGAGGTGAGTCAGTTTCGTCTCGGTATGTTTTGTCAGTGACGAGGAAGCCATTGTTTTAATCTCTAGAGGGGGGTAGTAAGACGCACAACAAAACAAGTTATTATAAACTTGTGTAGGCCCTACCTGCTAGTAAATAAGTCAAGAGTTGAGCGTAACAAAGCTAATTTGGCGAAACTTGTAAAGCCGGCTATAAATTACTTCAAGTACAAAAACAGCAAATGTTGAGAAAAGGTTTTATGACTAGAAACGAAAAGCGTCGTAGCCCCCCTGAACAAATAATAGATTGTACAAAGAGAATTGTTTTTAGAGCGTCAGAATATAAGATATCCGGTTATCTTTCTCTGCATCACATCAATATTAACGATGTTGCCTACTTGGAGAATTTGAAGCTATTTCTACGCACTTAAGTACACTATCACACTTAAGTCTCCAATGTACGAAACAGAAATAGAGGAAAGGAATTGAATGAGTCAACCTACAAGCTCCTCTCGTCTATCTGATAATAATACTTCCCCTTTTACTCTGACGAGTATAAACACACTCTATCTATTTACACTGGTAGATCATTTACTTGACTTTCTAAACTAAGCATTTCGGTGTCCGCATGGTCTAACACACTGCTATCTTGCTGGACTAGACTTCCAAAGACAGGAAGATTGGGGTTCAATCCCAGTATGGTGCACTGAGGGTGTTTTTACTATTGTTCCATTCTCTCTCCATGTAAATGTGGGTGCACTTCCTCCTTACTAATCTCTAACACATTAGTGTAATTATTGCATAGGCGTATAACCTGAGCGGGTAATAAGACGTGGTGCTAAAAAAATATTCCAAAACTATTTTTCCTTATTCACTATTCTAGATAGTTAAATGCTTCCACAGAATTTTACTAACCTACCTCCTCCTCGAGGAAAGATTCCTGGTCACCATTTTCGTGAATAAACCAGAGTGGTAGACGTTGTAAAAAAAATGTTTTAACAATCAATTTATTTTTTTCAAATAATGTTATGACAATGTGAGTCTATTTATAGAATTATTTAAGAATATATATTTTTTATTTGTTTACAACGTCAAATATTTAGAACTCTCCGAAATAAACGTAAATAAATTAACCTGGTAAAACCCTATATTGACTTCCGTGACGTCACAGGTAGGCAACATCTTTAACGTTGAATTGTAAATATGATTTAGAAAAGAAAAAAAAAAGAAAAAGTAAATTCGTATTGAAAGAAGACTATTTATTTTTACTCTAGGATGTCAAAACATGATTTGCGAAGAGAAAAAAAAAACTTTAGTCATGAGGGTATGAGGGGGGGGGGGAGGGTTTTACAGAGCCACAAATTGCGAGAGCATCTCTGGAGGTTGGTTCTATTGATTCTATCTTACTCCTCCACTTCACTCTCACACACGCACGCGCGCATGTGCGCAGCTCGAGTCCAGAGAGACTATACCACTTCAAGAGGCCTAGAGTTTCTATCTGAGTTGAGGGTGCTATATATATATATATATATTCAATTTGATTACAGATCGCAGTATCCTCCTCAAATAATCCCCATTTCACCCCCTCTGCTCTTTTTTCCTCATGCCCTCCTCCCTGACATCAGCAAATTCCATTCCATCTCCTAGGATCGGGACTCTCCATCTCAGCACGGGAGGAAATTGTTTTCAGATATCAACCTGGAGTTACTCCTAGGTAGAAGAAGACTTACAGTCCTCCCCTCCACCACAATCAATGCTACCAACTGTCGCTAGAACCAACATATTGTCTGGATCTTACCCTCCATCCTTCCCTCTTTTTCATCTTCCATTGTCATTAGTTCCGCTTCAACGGTTGATGTACGTAAGAAAATATACGGGGCAAGGATTTGCATTCAACAAAATAAGGAAAAAAATATCCTTGTAAGAAAAGGTAAGATGAATGATGACGTAGGCAGAGGAGTGAGTGAAAGGATAACTTTCTTCCTTGGGAATGTAAACTAGTCTTTAAATTGTTATTGCTATTGTTACTACTACTACTATTACTATTACTCTTCATTCCTAGACTCTTTTAAAAAGTTGGCTAGAAATATTGTGTTTTACTATGAATGCATCGGGTCAATTTCATGCCCAGAACTGTACCAACAAGAAAGTCCTAAAGGAAGTGTTATTGCACGTTTACAGGACTAGTTCATGCCCAGAACTGTACCAACAAGAAAGTCCTGAAGTAAGTTGTATTGCAAGTTTACAGGACTAGTTAGTCTCAAAAGATATGTAAAAAAAAAACCAAGTATTCAATTGAATGCTCAAAATTATAAATTTAATCCACTTTATGTGGAATATATTTTGAGGGACCGTCATATTGAAATGGATAACCTGATTGAAATCCATGCACACACATCCAAGAATGTTTTCGCCAAATTTCGTTAAAATTGGTCCACAGATTTGGCAGTTATCATGGAACGAGCACAGACAGACAAAACCACAAATGATCTATTTAAAATGAGGCCTCGCTACGCTCGGTCAATATAGTGTAAAACAGCTGTCAAGGCGGTGTTTTTCATGGATTCATCTAGCAAATGACTAAGTCGCCCGTTTTAAGGGATTATCATTCTCAATTACAAGAGAACTTAATATAATTATTAAACTTTATTTAACAATATTATAAAATGTTCAGCTAAAAACTTTATATTAATCACTATTTTTTTGGAGAAACAATTACTTTTAAAACGAGCTAATTTATTTTCATAGAAAGTAAACAGTAATATAATTAATTATAAGGGGTCCTATTTAAAGTGTTGTAGCCCTGTAACGTCCATTTTTCATTTTAAATCAGCTGAATGTATCTTTTTATATGCTCTAAGCTACGTTAAGGCCTTCAGAAAGGCGAATAAAAAACTAATCAGGTCAAACCGACTCAGTTTTGTGTTTATGGCTTGTCAAATTCACTAAAACTTGAGAACCAAGAAACATTTTCTCTTATTAGAGGTTATTGAAATTGTGATAATGTGAATTAAACTTCATTATATTGTTCAACATAAATTTATCACTGGCACATTAATTATCTGGGGATAAATCTCTTATATGAACTGTTAAAAACACTTCACTCGATGGATAGCAACATTGATTTTCTCAGGACGAATCTTCATTTGAGGAACTATAGACTCTTTCAACCAATTTGGTGGCCACGTGGTCTAACGCACCTCTTTTGCAGTAGACTAGATTTCCAAGGACGGGGAGATCGAGGTTCTAATCTCAGTTGGGTGCACTGAGGGAGTTTTTCCACTCTCCATCCACGCAAATTCCGATACACTTTATCTAAATATAACCTTTCCAATCTCAAACCCATTAGTTAAATTAGTACATAAGCGTATAACCATAATTAGTAGTGAGATGCGGTTCTAAAAAAATCCTCATCGTTTGGAAACATATGATATAAATATAGTTAAATATTCTTAATGTACCCAATTGATTATTTTAATTAATGTTCATCTATTCAATCTTATATAATAGTTAGATTTATATTACACAGCGGATTTATCATTTTAATTAATGTACATGGATTCTTTCATCTATATCTTCAGTAACATTACACCATGGATGAAATAATAGTTAAATAAATGCCCTGGGATGTAAAATAAAGAAAAACGTACAAAGTTCCCAACCCACAGCTATAAGATAACGTCACAGAGTGTTAAATAACGCACAGGTAATGGTTAGCTATTAACTTAGTTAACTATGCACCGTCCAATTAAAAATATCTAGACTCTTCTTTCGTTCTTTTTTTTTATATAAATATACGCTCCCTTGAAAGAGTAATTAAAACTTAACAACCTGCCCATAGAAACCGAACAGTAGGGGTAAGGGGGGGGGGGTGCTACTTTGGGGACCTCTTCATCTCGTAGGGGACATACATGCCACCCGCAGTACACGGTAGCTTTAGGTTAAATTGAGAGTTATCCATTTATACGCAGTAACGAATAATAACGAGATCATTTATAGTTTAGGGAAAAGGGGGGTTATGGTAAAAGAGAGAGTGACCTTGAATTTAGAAACAACCATGACGCTTCAATATCAAAAGTGCTACATCTTTGATGTTTTGATATTTAAAAAAAAAATTGAAATCACTTAAGAAAATTAAAATTGTAGAGAGAAAAAAATAATAACGTTCTAAGATTATTAAATTTAAAGAAAATCAATGCAATAATAATAATAAATCGTAAATATGTCTTATATAATAATTAAAATATACTGAATATCTTCTCTCATGATGATTATAAGGGAAAAAATAATTTAATGAATAATGAATTTAGAGATTACAGCGAACAACGTATAATTTGATAAGGTTAATGAGTTCAAATATTTAGTTTGTATTTTATCTAGTAATAAGGATATTAGAGTGGAAGTTTGAAAAATAATACAGTGGATAAGTGCATGCTATTAATCGGTCAGTAAATTGTGTAATTCATCTGCTTTTAAGGAATGTAAAACTCATAATATGCAAAACAATAATTATTGTGTTGTTTGTTCACTATGGTCTGGTCACCAACCATTATACCTGGAAATGTAGAAGGACAATGATTATTGTGTTTATTCACAATGGTCTGGTCACCAACCCATTATACCTGGAAATGTCGAAGGACAGTGATTATTGTGTTGTTTGTTCACTATGGTCTGGTCGACAACCCATTATACCTGGAAATGTCGAAGGACAATGATTATTGTGTTTATTCACAATGGTCTGGTCGACAACCCATTATACCTGGAAATGTCGAAGGACAGTGATTATTGTGTTGTTTGTTCACTATGGTCTGGTCGACAACCCATTATACCTGGAAATGTCGAAGGACAGTGATTATTGTGTTGTTTGTTCACAATGGTCTGGTCGACAACCCATTATACCTGGAAATGTCGAAGGACAGTGATTATTGTGTTGTTTGTTCACTATGGTCTGGTCGACAACCCATTATACCTGGAAATGTCGAGGGACAGTGATTATTGTGTTGTTTGTTCACTATGATCTGGTCGACAACCCATTATACCTGGAAATGTCGAAGGACAATGATTATTGTGTTTATTCACAATGGTCTGGTCGACAACCCATTATACCTGGAAATGTCGAAGGACAGTGATTATTGTGTTGTTTGTTCACTATGGTCTGGTCGACAACCCATTATACCTGGAAATGTCGAAGGACAGTGATTATTGTGTTGTTTGTTCACTATGGTCTGGTCGACAACCCATTATACCTGGAAATGTCGAAGGACAGTGATTATTGTGTTGTTTGTTCACTATGGTCTGGTCGACAACCCATTATACCTGGAAATGTCGAAGGACAGTGATTATTGTGTTGTTTGTTCACTATGGTCTGGTCGACAACCCATTATACCTGGAAATGTCGAAGGACAGTGATTATTGTGTTGTTTGTTCACTATGGTCTGGTCGACAACCCATTATACCTGGAAATGTCGAAGGACAGTGATTATTGTGTTGTTTGTTCACTATGGTCTGGTCGACAACCCATTATACCTGGAAATGTCGAAGGACAGTGATTTTTTGTCTGATTCTGACTCAGTTTTTTCCGCTGATTACGAATCTGCCGGGCGCCAATCTGTCACTCTTGGGAAAACACCGCCATATTGGATAAATGATGGCTAAAAGCTTTTTTTTTTTTGCTAATATTTCATCAACCGTTAGCCATACAGAAATATTTGTAATTAGATGAAATAAATATTGTACAATTCTACTAAAAAAAGGCTATATTGCATGTATTTGGTAAATCTAACGGTTTTATCACAATGTGAGAAATTAATGTTACCATTTATTCATTTTTCTCTTATTTGACTTTAAATGCTAAAATAAAGTACTGTGCTATTTAAAAAAATCTCGTTTTATTCTTTATATAACTGCTTGTAAATAATATTAAGATTGTAATTTGGTAAAAAAAATATATTAAGTCTGTCTATTAACGCTTATTGTAACCCCCTCCCGTTTGACTCTTCAAACAAATGTCAAAGAAACTTCAATTAAAAAATCCAGCGTTTTTCCTCAAACAATAATGTTATTATTTGTAGCTATGATAATAATACTCCAAATTTTCAATCTAAAGTAGTCTTTTATTATTTAAAGATAACATTACATATTAAACGCGTGTAAAGGACTATAAACATAATTTTAGGATTAATTAAAATAGACTACAATATTTCTGAGTATTTAAATGTTGTTATATTATAATTTCATAACTTCCTCTTGATTCTGTTCATTTAAATCTCTAGTATGGAGGTTGAAACACTCTTTGCCGTAGCACTTACAAAATATTGTACGTGCAGTTTTCCAGCACAAGTACACCTTGTAGGAGAGCAAGGTTTCTCTGGACTGGATAAAACTAGATCAAACTAGAGATAGGGTGTAATGAGGTGGACTGGATAGAACTAGCTCAAGATAGGGATAGGGTGTAATGAGGTGGACTGGATAGAACTAGCTCAAGATAGGGATAGAGTCGAATGGGTGGACTGGATAGAACTAGCTCAAGATAGGGATAGGGTGTAATGAGGTGGACTGGATAGAACTAGCTTAAGATAGGATCATGTGTACTTCCAAGTTCCTAATTCCATAGAGGAAGTAAGTATGAATAGCTGCTCTAAAAAAACGTTTAATTGTAAAATTTAAAAAATACCCCAAGACACTAAACCTTTTCATTGTTTAATTTTCCCTAATATATATTATCCTGGCAGCTAACTGAGGTAAGGCTGGTTACTGGGCTTCCCCTTGAAAGGTAGAAACCATTCTTATTTAGACACCAATCCGTCAAATTATAGAGACAACAAAAAGAGCATAAAAACGCTTACGAAAAGGAAAGCGACCCCATATTACGTACCTGGCCCTATTTGACCCTATAAACTGACGTATGTTATCTCTCTCTGGGAAGAAGTTACAGAGTCTGATAAATAAATCATTTTCAATCAACATTTCCAAGTGTTAGTTTTTTTTTTCACGGTTATTTTACATCGTTAAATAAGAAATAAAAGGTAATTTTCTCTTCGTGTTTTCTGAAGCTAAATAATTTGTTATCTCATTTTCTGTTTCCTATCATTTACTTCTAAAGACTTAATTACCTTCTCCCCACCCCCCTCTTAGCTTGTGGGTAATATAACTTGCCGTTTCAACAGCATTAAGGCCTTGTTACCAGCTTTAACGCAAATGTTTCGTTTAACGTACTACAAGCACAGTACTAATATTGGTTAAAGGGTGTTTTTAACGCGTATTTTCTAAACAAACGCTACCCGTTCGGCTAGCACGCATATTTACACTAATTACCATAGTATGTTAGTGATTACAGAGATTAAATTTAGAGAATTTCACCCAGATTTGTGTAAAGGTAGAGGGATCACACCACCATATTAAGGGAAACTACCATAATCACACCCAACTGGCATTCTAACCTTGGTACCCCCATCATCAGAAGGCCAGAAGCCTTATTAAATCATCGACCAACAAAGCAGGTAAAAAAGAGACAAGTCCAAGACATAAACTCACGGGATGGAACTCAGGTCTTGTAGAACTGTAGTTCGCCTCTCTCACCACTCGACCTCTTTCTTATTCTACCATTCATCCCGATTCTAGTGTTAGTTAAATGTCAAGAATTTAAAAGGAATGTTCGGATGAGGTCGGTTTTATTCGGAACAGATCGAGGCTTTTATTCTGACGATACGATACGTTACGTTACGTACCAACTTTTCAGCGTTATTTATTCATACAAACGACGTTCTTTAATAGACAGTGACTTCCATGATGTGGCGCCGTTACCTGTACCTCACACGAGTGTACACTGGAGCAAAGTAGATACGTGCTATTGAACTATATCATAGTTGTATACGAGTGTACACTGGAGCAAAGTAGATACGTGCTATTTGACTATATCATAGTTTTATACGAGTGTACACTGGGCAAAGTAGATACGTGCTATTTGACTATATCACACATGTATAAGAGTATACACTGGAGCAAAGTAGACACGTTCTATTTGACTATATCACACGATGTATACGAGTGTACACTGAAGCAAGGATATGCTATTGACTATATCATAGTTGTATACGAGTGTACCACTGGAGCAAATGATACGCATTTGACTATATCATAGTTTATACGATGTAACTGGAGCAAAGTAGATACGTGCTATTTGACTATATCATAGTTTTATACGAGTGTAAACTGGAGCAAAGTAGATACGTGCTATTTGACTATATCATAGTTTATACGAGTGTAAACTGGAGCAAAGTAGATACGTGCTATTTGACTATATCACACATGTATAAGAGTGTACACTGGAGCAAAGTAGACACGTTCTATTTGACTATCACACATGTATACGAGTGTACACTGAAGCAAAGTAGATACGTTCTAGTTGACTATATCACAGAGTTACACACATGTATATTGGAGCAAGGTATTTACATACTAGTTTATTGTATTGCAGCCTTACACACCAGATAAAATGTAAGATGTATTATTATGTTATAAACCAATAATATTACTATACACGTAAGTTAGGACAGAAATATAGGTTTTGATTGACTATACACTAGCTGTAAAACACAGATAATAAAAATTAATATCATTCATCGCGAAATTTAATATTTAGATAAAGTGCACGTATTTATTTGTGTTAGATCTAATTCAGTAAAACCAATTTTACAAGATATGTAAATTATACAACTCATATTCAAATGGATACTGCAGTTCCATATTTTGGAAAAAGTTTATAGTGATCATTAATTTTCGAATGTATTAATCATATGGAAAACAAAATAGGAGCTGAATATAAAAAAGGGAAAAACAATAACTTCTAGTGATATGGAGATATAGTAAGAAATTATGGAACCGTTAACAAATTAATTGTAAGATCTTCAGCAGTTCGTGTATTTGACTATTTTGTGTGGTTTGTGCCTCTTCCGCAGTTGGTGGGAAGTGACTATTAGTGTGGGGTATACCTCTTCCGCAGTTGGTGGGAATGTGACTATTAGTGTGGGGTATACCTCTTCCGCAGTTGGTGGGAAGTGACTATTAGTGTGGGGTATACCTCTTCCGCAGTTGGTGGGAAGTGACTATTAGTGTGGGGTTATACCTCTTCCACAGTTAGTGGGAAGTGACTATTAGTGTGGGGTATACCTCTTCCACAGTTGGTGGGAAGTGACTATTAGTGTGGGGTATACCTCTTCCGCAGTTGGTGGGAAGTGACTATTAGTGTGGGGTATACCTCTTCCGCAGTTGGTGGGAAGTGACTATATAGTGTGGGGTATACCTCTTCCCAGTTGGTGGGAATGTGACTATTAGTGTGGGGTATACCTCTTCCACAGTTAGTGGGAAGTGACTATTAGTGTGGGGTATACCTCTTCCACAGTTGGTGGGAGTGACTATAAGTGTGGGTATACCTCATTGAGTGTGGGGGTATACCTCTTCCGCAGTTGGTGGGAAGTGACCTATTAGTGTGGGGTATACCTCTTCCGCAGTTGGTGGAATGTGACTATTAGTGTGGGGTATACCTCTTCCGCAGTTGGTGGGAAGTGACTATTAAGTGTGGGGTATACCTCTTCCGCAGTTGGTGGGAAGTGACTATTAGTGTGGGGTATACCTCTTCCACAGTTGGTGGGAAGTGACTATTAGTGTGGGGTATACCTCTTCCGCAGTTGGTGGAATGTGACTATAAGTGTGGGGTATACCTCTTCAGCAGTTGGTGCCGGCAATGGCCAAAGCAATTTGTAGTAATGGGTGCGAGCCCTGAGCGGCGTTCTCTTCCAGGAAGAACAAAAAAAAAATGGGAGAAAGAACCAAAGAACTCGCACAAATAACAAAAGCGTATAGGGAAAGAAGGAAAGGAAAAAGGAAGTTAAAAAAACTAAAATACTTCACACAACTCTTCCTAAATAAATAATTCGTGCATTTAAGTCGTTGTAAGCACGGCAAGGCAAGCCCTTAACGAGGAGGCCATGTCATTAAAACTGTTAACTGCTCTGGCTCACCGTGCAACAAGGGCACATTTCCACACATACTGGAGGAATAAAGAACAATCCCCCCCCCCATCCCCTTTGTCCCTCGTACTTTGTGGGGTCATTAGGTAAAGCTGACACAATAAATCAGAGCCAGTCGAAGCTTGGGACTGGATGTTGCAAGAATGTTGTAGCTACATCCACAACACCCACCTCTCACCTCCATTTAAACAACTCCTACCGACCATTTTAGTCTTAAAATTCGAGATATCTATCTGGAGTTGTCCTTAATTTAGACTTTCTTCCAAACCTGAAAGAGTATCTTTTCTGTCCATACCATCACCAACTCAGCCTTGTTTCTGGAAGTCTTGGTTTTAAATTTACATATTGATCATTTAATATCTTAGAGTAGTCTGTTTACCTGCCTGATGAACTTGTTTACTACCACCTTGTGAAATGTCTGTTTACCTGCCTGATGAACTTGTTTACTACCACCTTGTGAAATGTCTGCTTTCTACCACCCTGTGAAATGTATGTTTACCACCAGCTTGTGAAATGTCTGTTTACTACCACCCTGTGAAATGTTTGTTTACTACCGCCCTGTGAAATGTATGTTTACTACCGCCCTGTGAAATGTCTGTTTACTACCGCCCTGTGAAATGTCTGTTTACTACAGCCCGGTGAAACGTCTGTTTACTACCGCCTGTGAAATGTATATTTACTACCGCCCTGCGAAACGTCTGTTTACTACCGCCCTGTGAAATGTATGTTTACTACCGCCCTGTGAAATGTGTGTTTACTACGCCCTGTTAAATGTCTGTTACCTGTTTGTCTTTAAATGTTGATCCGCTTTCCCCTCTCACTTTTTCTCCAATTCACTCTGAGAAATTTCAAATATCAAGATCTATTTGGTTATCTGGAGTTCTCACTCTGTGTCTGTATGTAAAATTATTTTCTATTTGTTATCTAGAAAAAATTCTAATAATAGGCATCTCTTTTCCGGAACGACATTTTGATATTTCTTGGTTTTAGATTTTTCTGGCTATATGAGGGAACCATCTGTCGAGCAAAATGTCAATCTTCCAAACCTAAGAGTTGGAGAAATATGGTGAGTGAGTGAGTCAATTGTTTAATGAGCAAGTGAGCAGGTTTTACCTCTTAGATAATATTCCCGTGTTCTCTCATGTGAACCACCTCAGTGGCGTAGTTAGCTAACGCTCTAGTTGCATGTTGAACTAGACTGCCGAGGACAGTGAGGTCGAGGTTAAAATCTCACTCGGGTGAACTGGGGGTGGTTTTTCCTAAATTGTTGATCACTTCCTCTATATTCAACCTTCCCAATTACTAACACATTAGTTTAATTAGTAATTAATCGTATAGCCCGAACGGGTAGTAAGACGCCGTGCTAAGTATTAATCTCTCATGTGCTGTAACAAAGCATTGTTTCGTGGTGTGCCCCTTCAAGATTATAATATGCTTACCGCCGTACATTATTGTAAACACATGTAGTATCAAGGATCATCTCACGGCGTTTTAAAACACTCAGTTACTTGAACGAGAGTTCATCATGTGCAAAGAACCGGCAATTTAATATGTTACATTTTGTGTATTTAAAGCATAAAATAAACTTAATCCCCGTACTCTATGTTCTAAAACTTTTCTTACTCTCCGACAACACCCTCTCTCCCAGTATAAATGTCTGACAACCCCTCTCTCCCAGTATAAATGTCTGACAACCCCTCCCAGTATAAATGTCTGACACCCCTCTCTCCCAGTATAAATGTCTGACAACCCCCTCTCTCCCAGTATAAATGTCTGACAACACCCTCTCTCACAGTATAAATGTCTGACACCCCTCTCTCCCAGTATAAATGTCTGACAACACCCTCTCTCACAGTATAAATGTCTGACACCCCCTCTCTCCCAGTATAAATGTCTGACACCCCCTCTCTCCCAGTATAAATGTCTGACAACCCCTCTCTCACAGTATAAATGTCTGACAACCCCTCTCTCACAGTATAAATGTCTGACACCCCTCTCTCCCAGTATAAATGTCTGACAACCCTCTCTCACAGTATAAATGTCTGACCCCCTCTCTCCCAGTATAAATGTCTGACAACCCCTCTCTCACAGTATAAATGTCTGACAACCCCTCTCTCACAGTATAAATGTCTGACACCCCCTCTCTCCCAGTATAAATGTCTGACAACCCTCTCTCACAGTATAAATGTCTGACACCCCCTCTCTCCCAGTATAAATGTCTGACAACACCTCTCTCACAGTAAAATGTCTGACAACACCCTCTCTCACAGTATAATGTCTGACAACACCCTCTCTCACAGTATAAATGTCTGACAACACCCTCTCTTACGGTATAAATGTCTGACAACACCCTCTCTCACAGTATAAATGTCTGACAACAACCTCTCTCACAGTATAAATGTATGACAACATCCTCTCCTACAACTTAACAGGAGTTGTGAGGATGACCCTGGAAATCTCGTTACGAGTTTAGGAGGCGTGCAGTTATTCCGTAATATAATTAATTACGGCCGTGTTCAAGAGAGCAACATGCTATCAAGCGTGACGCACACACTCTGGCTGGTTGACGCCACACCCTCCCGCCAGAAACACAACTACTCAAGTTAGAGAAGAGACCGGCTCGATGATTGGTTGCGATACAGTCAGGACTGTGAGACTGTAGCCATACAAGTCACATCAATGGACGAGAGGGATACTGACACCAGGGACATCAGGGACATCAGGGACACCAGGGACATCAGGGGCATTAGGTGGTAGCTTAGGGCGTACGGTATTAAGAATATATATATAAAAATTGACAACATAATCACGTTTAAGTTTAAAAAAAAATTAAATTCGGGGTTACTTTGTCGGCTATTCACTTAGATATATTCTCATTATTATTATTAGCACCGCGTCTTACTACCCGTTCGGGTTATACGCTTAGCTTAGCTTAGCAATGCGCGTGAAACCAAACTGACAAAACCTTATTACAGCATAGCATAGCATAGTGTTTTGTGTGGAACCGGCCTTAAGATTCCACTGGCTACACACCTTTATAATCACTATCATGACGTCATCTCATGGGTACGTCACTCTCAGTGCGGGTGCAATGAACAACCCGTGCTGTAACTGAACACTCCTCTAGGTGCACCCTGGGTGCAACGTGTAACACCCAACCCTCCTCTAGGTGCACCCTGGGTGCAACGTTTTGTTCCCACGGAACAGCTAAAAGTACAAACACAAGCACCTAGCTAGATGCTTTATCTCTCATGGTCAAATATGACACACGATAAAAAAAAAATCCAGATAAAAAATCTCGTTGCTTCGCTAAGAATTGAACAAATCTCTGATTTTTATAAGAGGCCCAACTTTCTAGTACCAACATTGATTGGAAGTCACTAAAATTTGTAATTAAAGAAAAATGTCTTATTTGACTTTATTAACTACTAGCAGAAGTGCCCGGTGATGCCAGGGGTAACCACGCAATTCATTGCAACTCTTTTATTTTCTTAAAGCAGAGATAAATAAATCTCCTAAAGTTTTTTCTTCCGGTCAGTTTTTTTAAACATGTATAGATAATCAAAATTTTAAAAATCCAGCTTGCAGGTGCGCAAGTTTGTACAAAGGGGCTAATAAATTTAAAATTACAGCCCTCTAAATGTTGTAGATAACGCACAAAGTTCATGACAGACAGACAGACGACTCTTCATTTTATTAATATATAGATATATCTCATAAACCAACTTTAAGAAAATCATGAAAATATGAACATCTTTTTTTTTTCAAAATGTCAGAAAAATCCCTTGTTTGTGCAGTAACGTAAATTAAGAAGGTCTATAATATTTGTGTCACATTTATTTATTTATTTACTATAAATAGGATTATACTTGGAGCGTAATCCAACCAACGCAGTCAATGACCATCAGAGTAGTTTAGTTGGCGGTCAGCGGTTCAAGATCAAAGGATCCCAAGGAAACTGAAACACAGCAACAATTTGGGCTTAGTGTGACTTGTGTGTTCTCAACCTGTCCCTTGATACCGGCTCAGTTGTACCAACTACACGAGTCTTGACAGGATTTCAATACCACGGACAAGCATCTATCTGACTGTCAGGATCGTTAGTTAAAGGTGTTTTGGTACTTAAAGGATTTCCTCAGTTCGAATCTAAGCAGTAAAATGTAGTTGGAATGTTATTTACTCTGGCTATCATTAAATATACACTATTTCGAAACATTTCGTAATCCAATACATACAAAATGAAATGATTAAAAACAGTTTCGCATCGGAAAAATATGTTTAGATACATTATTATTAGAAATTCAGCTGCTAACATTTTTCTAATTATTTGAAATATTTATTTATTTGTTTTTATTTATGTATTCAATAAGACTATGACTTTGTATTAATATATGGCTTGAAATAAATTAGGCCTGCACTTTTCAAGATTTTTAGTTTTGAACGAATAAAATTTAAATTATAGCTGGCTAATAATATTTTATAATAAATGTTTCAAATCAAGTATATTATTAGAAAATAATACCAACTCTAATTGAGATAAATTATCAACATTATTTGGAATTAAATTTAATGAAAAGGTATTATTATCTAATTTTAAAAATGATAAAATAATATGTTACTAAATTCAAAGTTTTTATGGTCGTCATACAGTCAATGCTAGCTTCTTTAAAAAAGTGCGACTATCCAAATCTTGACTGAGATTTTTTTTAATAAGATAATATATATATATCATTTGTTTTTGTTGGCTTAGAGTTTAGACCATTCTTATAAGATTTTAGAGATATCTTAGAATACATAAAATATTACGAATTTGCGATATTGATTTTTTCTTTCATTTTATTAGCACCGCCTTTTTCTACTTGTTAGTGTTATAAGCCTATGTATTATTCTGGCTAATAGGGTTAGGGATGATTAGGGTTGAATCGTAGATTAATTGTATCCACATTTGCGTTGAAAGGCAGTGAGAAACTATTTATGAAAAATCCTTCTCAATATACGCGACTGGGATTGAACCAGGATATACTCATCAGTAGTATAGTCGTGAGTGACGCCCTAGATCAGGGTTCTCCAAACTTTTGGCTATATGGGCCACATAATATATTTTACACATTTTTGCGGGCCAAAGTAACGTTCATCTGTTCTTCAAGTAACATTATTTTTACCCTGAATGCCTTGACATGCACAAATAGATCATAAAAAAATTAGTTTCAACAAACAGATTTAGATTCACGTCATATGGACAGTCACGTCTATAAAAAAAATCCACTTTCAAAGGACAGTCATGTTTGATAAAAGTGATTGACATTGATTCTTCATGTGAGAAATCAATCAATTTATATGTAAAAATTATATTATAATAATATTAGTCAATATTTTTTTAAATTAGATAACATCTTTCGGACTTTCCTTTTATACCTCTGCAGGAGACTTAGATCTACCTAACTCGTCACAGACAATCCGTTCTATTGTCGTTTAAGGAATAGCGCCTGCGACTGTACATGAGGGTTTGCAATTCTGACAGCACTCTGGCTTGTTGTTATGGAGACAAGCACTCTGGCTTGGTGTCATGGGGGAAGCACTCTGGCTTGTTGTTATGGAGACAAGCACTCTGGCTTGGTGTCATGGGGGGAAGCACTCTGGCTTGGTGTTATGGGGGAAGCACTCTGGCTTGTTGTTATGGAACAAGCACTCTGGCTTGGTGTCATGGGGGGAAGCACTCTGGCTTGGTGTCATGGGGGAAGCACTCTGGCTTGGTGTCATGGGGGGAAGCACTCTGGCTTGGTGTTATGGGGGGAAGCACTCTGGCTTGTTGTCATGGAGGGAAGCACTCTGGCTTGGTGTCATGGAGGAAGCACTCTGGCTTGGTGTTATGGGGGGAAGCACTCTGGCTTGGTGTCATGAGGGGAAGCACTCTGGCTTGGTGTCATGGGGGAAGCACTCTGGCTTGGTGTCATGGGGGAAGCACTCTGGTTGGTGTCATGGAGACAAGCACTCTGGCTTGGTGTCATGGAGGGAAGCACTCTGCTTGGTGTTATGGGGGGAAGCACTCTGGCTTGGTGTCATGAGGGAAGCACTCTGGCTTGGTGTCATGGAGGGAAGCACTCTGGCTTGTTGTTATGGAGACAAGCACTCTGGCTTGGTGTCATGGGGGAAGCACTCTGGCTTGGTGTCATGGGGGGAAGCACTCTGGCTTGGTGTTATGGGAAGCACTCTGGCTTGGTGTTATGGAGACAAGCACTCTTAAACTGTGTGGTTAATAAATAACGAAGAGAAACAATTAATTATTTTATATAAAATTTGGAGCGGGCTGGATATAATCTTGTTGTAGGCTGGATTTGGACCGTGGGCCATATGTGGAGATACCTGGCCTGGATAATGCGGCCAACTAAGCGGGTTGCCTATATTTAATCTCAAATAAGGTTGTGTGTGTGTGTGTTTGAGTGCGCGCTCGGTTGAAGAACATAATAAATCTATCCAGTCCAAAGCTGTCCTGGTTTTAACCCACTTGGTGCTAGGGAATAGGGCAGAGGATAGCTTGTACTCAGATAAGAATATATATTGCGTGGAGGGTTTTTTTTTAGAAAGAGGACAATAAAGAAGTAAACTTTTTTATCCTTAAAAAAGAAGGAAGAGATCCTTCGCGCAGTAGAGACATCCTTAAACCAACAGTTCACAAAACTTACACACACACAATATATATATATATAACCTACAAATACACACAATATCCACACTCGCAAGTTCCACACATTCACATATGCACACACAGCTCGTACTTTAAAGGGTACACAGTCAAAAGTTAAAAAATATTTTATGACATTGTGAAATTTTATAGTTTCCTGAAAGAACGTGAATTGAGTTGAAACTACTAATAAACACTAAACAATAAAGTTAAAATATAAGATTTAATGAAATTTTGTAGTAAAATACCTGATTATTAGTTTCTTTTCCATCCAGTAACAAACCAAGGTAATTAACTCTTCACCATATTTACAGTTTACTCTAGTGTATACCACCTGGTACCTCCTGATAATAGTGTATACCACCTGGTACCTCCTGATGATAGTGTATACCACCTGGTACCTCCTGGCACCAGTCCCCAGTCAGCCAGTATTCCAAGAGTGCACGTCTAGAAGCCCTCCACTGAGGTACCAGCACTACAGATTAGTGTTTGTTCTCTCACCCCCCGGGGTTGAGTCAGAAGGTAGATTTGTCCAAGTAGCGAACGCGCCGGAGGGAATCAAGAATCAGTCGAGTAAAGGAATCCCCGTCTTCTGTCGTCAAACGATGAGACGCCGAGAGAACTCTGCCACTTCCGCTTCCTTGGCGTCGTCTTCGTCTTGACATGCACGGCTAACAGGCGTCACGACGGTATCCCCAACGGCGCGAAACGACGCGGTCACGGGGGGTGGAGAATCGCGTCGGGGATAATAACTTCTTGCTTGGGAGGGAATGTTTCACGTCCCACCTTCTGACGTCAGTGAGGGCTACTGGCACTTGGCACCTACTGATGTACCAGCAGAGAGGTTCATTATATTAGTCTCTTGTCTAGAGGGTTACTGGCACCTGGCACCTACTTATGTACCAGCAGAGAGGTTCATTATAATAGTCTCTTATCTAGAGGGTTACTGGCACCTGGCACCTACTGATGTACCAGCAGAGAGGTTCATTATAATAGTCTCTTGTCTAGAGGGTTACTGGCACCTGGCACCTACTGATGTACCAGCAGAGAGGTTCATTATAATAGTCTCTTGTCTAGAGGGTTACTGGCACCTGGCACCTACTGATGTACCAGCAGAGAGGTTCATTATAATAGTCTCTTGTCTAGAGGGTTACTGGCACCTGGCACCTACTGATGTACCAGCAGAGAGGTTCATTATAATAGTCTCTTGTCTAGAGGGTTACTGGCACCTGGCACCTACTGATGTACCAGCAGAGAGGTTCATTATAATAGTCTCTTGTCTAGAGGGTTACTGGCACCTGGCACCTACTGATGTACCAGCAGAGGTTCATTATAATAGTCTCTTGTCTAGAGGTTACTGGCACCTGGCACCTACTGATGTACCAGCAGAGAGGTTCATTATATAGTCTCTTGTCTAGAGGGTTACTGGCACCTGGCACCTACTGATGGACCAGCAGAGTGGTTCATTATAATAGTATCTTGTCTAGAGGTTACTGGCACCTGGCACCTACTGTTGGACCAGCAGAGTGGTTAATTATAATAGTCTCTTGTCTAGAGGTTTACTGTCACTGCAATTAACTACTACTAGGATTCATTTCGTTGCAACTCACTGGAGGCTCGTGGTTATTTGTTGGTAGCAGCTCACTAGAGTGTCGTGGTTATTTGTTGGTAGCAGCTCACTAGATTGTCGTGGTTATTTGTTGGTAGCAGCTCACTAGAGTGTCGCGTGGTTATTTGTTTGTAGCAGCTCACTAGAGTGTCGTGGTTATTTGTTGGTAGCAGCTCACTAGAGTGTCGTGGTTATTTGTTGGTTGCAGCTCACTAGAGTGTCGTGGTTATTTGTTGGTAGCAGCTCACTAGAGTGTCGTGGTTATTTGTTGGTAGCAGCTCACTAGAGTGTCGTGGTCATTTGTTGGTAACAGCTCACTAGAGTGTTGGTGGTTATTTGTTTGTAGCAGCTAACTAGAGTGTTGGTGGTTATTTGTTGGTTGCAGCTCACTAGAGTGTTGGTGGTTATTTGTTGGTAGCAGCTCACTAGAGTGTTGGTGGTTATTTGTTGGTTGCAGCTCACTAGAGTGTCGTGGTTATTTGTTGGTAGCAGCTCACTAGAGTGTCGTGGTTATTTGTTGGTTGCAGCTCACTAGAGTGTCGTGGTTATTTGTTGGTTGCAGCTCACTAGAGTGTCGCGTGGTTATTTGTTGGTATCAGCTCACTAGAGTGTCGTGGTTATTTGTTGGTAGCAGCTCACTAGAGTGTCGCGTGGTTATTTGTTGGTTGCAGCTCACTAGAGTGTCGTGGTTATTTGTTGGTTGCAGCTCACTAGAGTGTCGTGGTTATTTGTTGGTAGCAGCTCACTAGAGTGTCGTGGTTATTTTTTGGTTGCAGCTCACTAGAGTGTCGTGGTTATTTGTTGGTAGCAGCTCACTAGAGTGTCGCGTGGTTATTTGTTGGTAGCAGCTCACTAGAGTGTCGCGTGGTTATTTGTTGGTTGCAGCTCACTAGAGTGTCGTGGTTATTTGTTGGTTGCAGCTCACTAGAGTGTCGTGGTTATTTGTTGGTAGCAGCTCACTAGAGTGTCGCGTGGTTATTTGTTGGTAGCAGCTCACTAGAGTGTCGCGTGGTTATTTGTTGGTTGCAGCTCACTAGAGTGTCGTGGTTATTTGTTGGTTGCAGCTCACTAGAGTGTCGTGGTTATTTGTTGGTAGCAGCTCACTAGAGTGTCGTGGTTATTTGTTGGTTGCAGCTCACTAGAGTGTCGTGGTTATTTGTTGGTAGCAGCTCACTAGTGTGTTGGTGGTTATTTGTTGGTTGCAGCTCACTAGAGTGTCGTGGTTATTTGTTGGTAGCAGCTCACTAGAGTGTCGTGGTTATTTGTTGGTTGCAGCTCACTAGAGTGTCGTGGTTATTTGTTGGTAGCAGCTCACTAGAGTGTCGTGGTTATTTGTTGGTTGCAGCTCACTAGAGTGTCGTGGTTATTTGTTGGTAGCAGCTCACTAGTGTGTTGGTGGTTATTTGTTGGTTGCAGCTCACTAGAGTGTCGTGGTTATTTGTTGGTAGCAGCTCACTAGAGTGTCGTGGTTATTTGTTGGTTGCAGCTCACTAGAGTGTTGGTGGTTATTTGTTGGTAGCAGCTCACTAGAGTGTCGTGGTTATTTGTTGGTAGCAGCTCACACGAGTTTTGGTGTTTCATTATCAGATGCAGACAAGAGAAGAGAGAATGTCGTAGCCAACTCCCGCATCTCTTGTCATACATAGGAACAAAATATCTCCCCCCCCCCACCCATTGTTTGGTGCGCCTTTCTTCTCCCTATCTCACACACTACACGCGTGAACAAAGGACAGTCGGCACGCCAACACGACTGAGAGCGCGCCGTTTACTGCCGCCATGTTTGTTAAGGGAGCTACTGTCATTTTATATGGGTATATTTGTTAAGGGAGCTACTGTCATTTTATATGGGTATATTTATTAAGGGAGCTACTACCATTTCATATGGGTATATTTGTTAAGGGAGCTACTGTCATTTTATATGGGTATATTTGTTAAGAGAGCTACTGTCATTTTATATGGGTATATTTATTAAGGGAGCTACTACCATTTCATATGGGTATATTTGTTAAGGGAGCTACCTACTGTTGTTTTTTACGGCCATGATTGTTAGTTGAGATACTGATCAATTTTACAGACATGTTTTTGAAGATACTACAATTATCCAAAAACATGTGTGCTAAGTAGCTCCTATAAATTACTGTAGAGTTATTTGCTAAAAATGCTATTACCTAGAACTGCAGCCCATACCATATTTGAATAGTGGGCAATAAGAGTAGTCCAAGTACTATGCTAAGTTGTTCAGTCAGACATTCCCTAAGCAAGCCCTGTTCTGTGTCCCTGATATGACCAGTTGTTCAGCCAGACACTCGCTAATAAAGCCCTGTTCTGTGTCCCTGATATGACCAGTTGTTCAGCCAGACACTCGCTAATAAAGCCCTGTTCTGTGTCCCTGATATGACCAGTTGTTCAGTCAGACACTCGCTAATAAAGCCCTGTTCTGTGTCCCTGACATGACCAGTTGTTCAGCCAGACACTCGCTAATAAAGCCCTGTTCTGTGTCCCTGATATGACCAGTTGTTCAGCCAGACACTCGCTAATAAAGCCCTGTTCTGTGTCCCTGATATGACCAGTTGTTCAGCCAGACACTCGCTAATAAAGCCCTGTTCTGTGTCCCTGACATGACCAGTTGTTCAGCCAGACACTCGCTAATAAAGCCCTGTTCTGTGTCTCTGATATGACCGGTTTACTGCCTTTTGAATGTTGTCTCGTTTGTACAAAGAACGTTTCTTTCTATCAGCAGTTCTGAATTATTTTTAACAAAAGGTGTACAACATTATAAACTTTGTTATGGCTGGATGATCTCAGTTTTCATGGTTCATGCAGGGATAGCCTCATATTCCCAGGCCTAGCGCAAGAATAGCCTCATATTTCCATAACTCATTCAGGGATAACCTCATGTTTCCATGCCTCATGGAGGAGTGACGTCATTTATCCATGCCTTGTTCAGAAATAACTTTTTGTTTCTGAAACGTTTAAATTCCGTCCAGGTTTCTGACCAATTCAACTCGGTTGCTAATTATTTAATGAGGCGTGATTAGGCTTGTCATTTCAGCCGACAAACCCACCATAAAACTTTGCTCACATAGAGTTATGCTAACTTCGCGTTTGATGACGTCATATTAACATGGAGGCGGCAGCCTTCATTACCGGAATGGACGCTAAGCATTGGATGTACTAATTGCGTTAAACAATGGATGGACCAACACTCCTCTATTCACAAGTATAGCTTGTCCAAGGTAGGATCATCCTCGTGGAAGTGCTACCCTCACATATTCATGGGTATAGCTTGTCCAAGGTAGGATCACCCTCGTGGAAGTGCTAC
Source organism: Timema cristinae (assembly GCA_039000515.1). Lineage (NCBI taxonomy): Eukaryota > Metazoa > Arthropoda > Insecta > Phasmatodea > Timematidae > Timema > Timema cristinae. The sequence goes on from JBCFYV010000003.1 coordinate 75,633,316, forward strand.
CCTCACATATTCACAAGTATAGCTTGTCCAAGGTAGGATCATCCTCGTGGAAGTGCTACCCTCACAGCTTCATGGGTATAGCTTGTCCAAGTAGGATCATCCTCGTGGAAGTGTTACCCTCACAGCTTCATGGGTATAGCTTGTCCAAGGTAGGATCATCCTCATGGAAGTGCTACCCTCACAGCTTCATGGTATAGCTTGTCCAAGGTAGGATCACCCTCGTGGAAGTGCTACCCTCACAGCTTCATGGGTATAGCTTGTCCAAGGTAGGATCATCCTCGTGGAAGTGCTCCCCTCACAGCTTCATGGGTATAGCTTGTCCAAGGTAGGATCATCCTCGTGGAAGTGCTACCCTCACATATTCATGGGTATAGCTTGTCCAAGGTAGGATCATCCTCGTGGAAGTGCTACCCTCACAGCTTCATGGGTATCGTTTGTCGAGGGTATTTTATCCCACTGTAATTTACATCAGTAATTACGAATTGAGTTCATGGAAAGGATATCAGACTATTTTTAAAAATAAATTAGATTTGAAAAGTTCGACCGCTGACGATAAAAAAGTTTTTGAATGTTAAACATTCGCCTTGTCGTAAACCAATCAGAGAGCGCGCGGTGGGTGTAGACAGACGTGTACGTGTTGGGCGGGTTATCGACCCCCGGGGGTAAGCCCTAACCAAGGAAGGAGAGCTGGATTAAGGGTCCAGTGAGCCGAGTCCATTAGGTAATCCATCCCTCGGAGACTTAGCATACCTCTCTGTTTCAGACGTGGCTTACGAACGTGTGTCGAGAAATATTTAGTCTCCACTCTTCAAGTTCCACTTTTAGTTTCTTCCCTTAGAACCTCAACCATTAGGGTCCATGAATCAGTAAAGATAAAATAGCCTGATTTTATTAAGAATGGACATTTGGAACACGTTTTAGAAATCACAAATGTATTTGTTTGATATCAACAGTGATAACATTGTATTATAGTACTAGCTTGAATATCCAGCGTTGCCTGGGAGAAATATAATAGGGTAAAACAGATAAAAAGGTTAAAAAAAGTAAAAAGGTGTAGAAATTGCTAAAAAAATATGTCAATAGTAGATCCAATCAATTAAAAAAGGGTAATTAGGGTAAAAATGTAAATATGAGTAATATAACAAAAAATGATAAAAAGGTCAAATTTGTAAAAAGGGCGAAAATTGTATAAATGGCATAAATGATAAAAGGGCAAAAAGTAAATCTAATCTACTATATTGGCTATATAAAAAGGGTAGAGTAATTAAAAACGGTAAAAAGGGTAGAATAGTTAAAAAGGGTAAAAAGCGCTAATGAAATTTTAGAATTTCCCACTTCAAGATCCACATTTTCGTACTTGGTGTCTGCTAGTTTTTTAATTTCAAACCTATACTTGTGGTTAATATTAAATAATGCTCATCACAGGCAGAAAAACTTTTCATTAATATAGACTAAGCAACTGTATTTTATAGGTATTGTTAATATAAATCAGTTATAGTTCACATAACTTGACGTATGAATACGTGAAAATATATCTAGTAGCTTTATCTGGTCGTCAGATATGTCCATTCGTTAGAAACTGGTGTCCTGTGATGCTGTACATTAATTCAAAGGATTATAAAAATGTGATAATCTGAGAAACAACAGCACCACCATTATTAAATAGGTTTTATTAAAAAAATATAATATGTTACTTGATAAGAGTCAAACCCAGGGAATACAATCACCTTGGCATTTAAAAGGACAAACCTTTGTAGTGGTCAGAATTAGTGTCTGGTTGGCATTCGTCTCGAGTTGTGTGTTGGTACCATGACGTAGCTTTGAGTGTTTCCGTGTTTAAAAAACGTGACAGAGAAGGTTTCATGTCCGTGTCAATGTCACGTCAGATCCTTCTTGACTGGTCGGCAATACGTGTGACGTCACGCAAGGAGATGTCCAATTAAAATCTCATCCATAACAAGTTGGTTCTCCGGTGCCCTGTAATCTGTTACTTTCCTCACCCATTAGTCTTCAAGCTGTCTTAACACAGGGGTGTACTGGTGTATACAGCCTTCATACAGGGGTGTACTGGTGTATACAGCCTTCATACAGGGGTGTACTGGTCTATACAATCTTTATGGAGCGTTATCACCTCCTGATTGTAGTGGAGTGTGGTAACCTGCACTTGACGTCTCCAGCCAAAATTCCAATTTTTGGTGCAACTCTTTTATTATAAAACACCCAAACCAGGTTTTCTAGACTTTTCTTTTAAATTACCACCCTTTTTATAATTTACCTTTGTGAATGTCAATTCTTCCGTATATAACATTGATCACATATTTTCGAAAACACTATTCACGCCTTTTAAAGATGAATATTGTAGTAAGCTATTTTACCAGTATTTAATGTTTTATGAATTATTTGTGTTGCTGTGTAAATGTGTTATAAAACAAACCCTGTACCATCGTCTAATATTGACCGCCATATTTAGACAAGGGATTTTGTTAACATCGAGAAACAAAATCTCACACTTTTTGTTTAAAGGTTTTAGTCGAGTATCTAAATCCCCTGACTTTTCCAGGCTGTCCCTGTCTTATAGCCACCATGTCCAACATCTTAGCTCGGACTGTGGCTTGTCTATCTATTGAGTTAAGGGTGCCGGGTTCGATTCAATTTATTATTGGGGAAATGTGGGTTTCTCCCTTGAACAATGATGAATTAATGGCCGGGGGGCTGGATGTTGTGTTTGTTTTATAATGACGTACTGAAATAATCACTGTCTGTTCAGAAAGTGGACGTTAAATAAATCAAATAAATTAAAATCTAATAAAAAAGCCATCATGGACTATTATTCCCCGTCCCAACCATTGTCAGTGAATTTTTTTTAAATTTGCTTTTGACTTTTTTTAGCACCACGTCTTACTACCCGTTCGAGTTATACGCTTTTATATAAACTACGCTAATAGTTTCAGGGATTAGGAAAGTTATATTATAAGGAAGTGTACCCGCATTTGCGTGGAAGGGGAGTGTGGAAAACAAAACCGAGATACGAACCTTGATCTCCCCGTCGTCGTCAGTTTAGTCTACTGGCGAGAGTATCGCCTTAGACCGTGTGGACCACTGAAGAGGGTCAGTGTATTGTTACTCTGGTGTCCTCATACATATTTGTCCAGTACCTTTAGGATGTGTGTTCTGAGACTGTGGTCATGTAAAGCTATTCTCCCCCTCTTTACCCAGTTCCTTTAGGATGTGTGTTCTGAGACTGTGCTCATGTAAAGCTATTCTCCCCCTCTTTACCCCCCTCCCCCGTGTCTACATGCTATCATGAATAAGCCAGGCGGGTCCGGGAGGGGGGGGGGATAGGAATGTCAGGAGTAAGACGGGTCATAGGTCAACTCATTCATCTCCGCTCTCATCTGGATAATCCATGATGATGATGATGATGATGATGATGATGATGAGGCTACTGAGGAGGGCTCCACACACTAAACTGCAAGAATGTAGTGACGTCATTGTCACCCTGACAGCCCAATTTTCATAAAAAGGGGCTTTAAAAATATATATACAAATATATTTTTCGTAGACAAATATTTTACCATATTATTAATTTTGTTTTTATAATTATTTATATTATCTATCAAACTTTACAGCTGCCGATTACATGACTTGACGTATGAATAGGTGAAATTATATCTAGTGATTTTTATAGCTCCAAAATAAGGGTCTAGCTATGAAATATGGACTGTAGTTATAAAAACTCTGAAGAAATTAAACTAAGGAGGAAACTTTAAAACTTGGGATGGATCAAGATAACTCGTTCCATTTAAATATCCGACTTCATTTTTCCAGAAAATAATAACTTAACATTTTCTCAAAATTTAGGGGGCAAAAATATGTCGGTAAATTTCTCGTTTTAAATTTTTACTTGCCAATCAATAATATTAAACAAATAGTGTACGGTCCGATTTTCTTGGAGAAGATCATAATCTGACAGCTATTAAAGCTACTAGACCTGTTTTAACATTTCATACGTCAAGACATAATTATTGTGTTCAGCAACTGCCTCTTTCGATAAATACTACCAATAAATTTAAAACGAAAACTAATACTACTGTAAAATATGAGCTTTATCTGCTAAAAAAGGTTGTATTTTAAGTCCCTTCTAATGAAAATTGTCTGTAGCTAGAGCATTTATTTTCAAAGTTTGTGAATTGCACCAGAGAATGTCAACTTAAGGCATCCTCAGTTTTTCGGAACTGGGCCTTGCGGTAGACTTCACAGTGAGAAGGATCACCTGCATAATTGACCACGCAGTCCAAGGCGTCACTCTCACAATGTATATACTATATACAGAGTGGATCCTAAACAATTAAACGATTAGTAACTTGTAAATTAACACTTTAAATGAAGGTAAATATTGATTATCTTAATAAAAGCAAACTATATACTACACTTTGTGAAGATAATGCCACTAAGGCGAGATCTACCGGACGTTGTTCATCGCTTTCTTCAGCAGAGATCGTCGAATGGTTTCCACCCCAGCTTTTATACAGGGTGTTTCAATGAAAGCGTGCAAAAATTTAAAAAAATACACATGGGATGCTCTACCGAACATTTTGAGAAAGGAAACGTGTGGTCTGCGAAGTCAGCTAAGAGGGATATGGGCCTAAACATGTCTAACACTGTTACAGTGTCCGGTTTATTTACAGCCAATCATTACATTTAGCTGTAACATTACGTAAAGGTAGTACTGAACAGTATATCACGTCATTGACAAACCGGAGGAAAGCTACCATCTCATACCTCACAACAGTTGCTCAAGATGACGGCCACCAACCACAATGCAAGTATGACATCGCCGTGCGAGATTCCGCCGCACCCGTTAAAATATCCCGTGCGTGTTGCGAATCACATCACAGGCGACGACAATCCTGTGTCCATTGGGGTCTCATACACAAGTGATTTGAGATATTCTCATACGAAATAACCTTCAGGTTCTCCTCCACATGTTTAGGTCCATATCCCCCTAGCTGGCTTCGCGGACCACACGTTCTCTAGCTCAAAATGTTCGGTAGAGCGTCCCCTGTTTAATGTTTGCACGCTTTCACTGAAACTCTCTTTATATACATTGTTTCATCACATCTCACTACCCGTTCGAGCTATACACAAATTTACTAATTACGCTAATGTGTTGAGGATGAGGGAAGGTTGAATTTAGATTAAGTGTACGCGCATCCACATGGAAGGTAAATGTAAAAACACCAAGTAAAAAATCACCCTAAGTACAATCGACCGTAATTCCTCTGGGTAACTTTATGAAACCCCTAGGTAGCATGTCTTAGGCTGATCGTTAAAATATTTTCTGTTCTTGCCCTAGTAACAGACAGACAAACGAAATTGCAAAAAAAAAAAAAACACTTTTATGGTTTTGTGGTGTCACGAAACGTTGAAATCGAGTAAAATCTTGAAAAATATTTTATTTTATCCTTTAAACTGAAAAATGTCGCCTGGACATGGGAATTGAACCCGGGACCTTTGTCTCAGTACGCCAATACTCTAACCACTGAGCTATTCAGGGATAATTCCTTGTTCAGGGTTGTTCTGTACTGATATTTTAAGGCAGAGTCTGTGATGGACGTGCGGATATCGTAAGTTACGCGTGAAGAATAATCGTGAGCAAGGGACGATACCTAGATAGCTCAGTGGTTAAAGCATTGGCGTACTAAGTCAAAGGTACTGGGTTCAATCCCATTGTCCAAGTGTCTTATTTTTAATTAATATGATATTTAATACTGCTATAACCGTATTTAACAAATTTAATAGCTTTGATATATTTAATCCATTAATTTGTTTTTGATGATCATAATACTGCTACTTTCGAATGGATCGTGAAAAGGGGATTCTACCCCTGAGATGACGTGACCCGCCACACCCAAACGGACGACAGGAACGGAAAAGATGAGGGAAAGAGAGAGAGACTAGAAGTGTCGCAAAGCCCTGATCCTTTTATCCTTTCGGCGGAGGGTTTTTTCTGTGTGTGTGTGGAAAGCATCCTTGAAAGGAGATGAAAGACAAGGATCCTTTCCTTCAAGCACGTGCCTGGTTGCACCGCAACCCGCTCTGCACTGACCGCGAGGAATCTCCTCTTCCGTGAGTGTGGGGAGGAAATTCCTCGCTGAATACATTATCCGCGTGTTTGGGTTGGCGGTTATCACTCCTAACTAAGGTCCGTATATCACTCTCCGTGCTCAGAGGTAAAATCCACAGAGAGCGGAGGGAAAGAGATCGATAAAAATGTCGATATTCCCTTTCATAGACTCCTCCTGGATTCGACAACTAACTAAACTAAACTAAACAAAGTGGAGTTGACTACTTGATGGATTCGAAGAAAGTTCACAAAGTGGGGTATCTTAATTTGACGGTGACCTGGGGTCTAGGGGTAAGGTGTCAGACTTATTGCTGGCGGCTGGGGTTCAATCCTCGGTCCCGGCACAGATTTATCTGATTACCAAACCCTTCCTTCCACCTCTGACAAGACATCTTGTGAATGTGGGAATGCCAGGCCTCCACCGTGGTTCGGATTCCACGTAAACTGTAGGTCCTTCATTTCATCTCACATCACCCTACCATTACACATTAGTGTAAGTGCGTATAACCTGAACGGGTAGTAAGACGCGGTGCTAATAAAAAATAATAATAATAATAATAATCTTAATTTGACCCATTCTGCACTAAAACACACTTAAGATCCCATTGTACAAGATAGATAGAAAGAGAGGGAAGAAAGTAAGCAGTTCACCCTGCGAGGTCTCCTTGTTTATATGCTGATAACAATTCCCCTCTTCCGCTGACGAACGTACACACTCACTTTACTATTTTTTCCTGCAGAGCTTTGATTTTAATTTTAAAACAAAAAATTTCCTCTTTTCCTATTATAGAAAGATATTTGTGTCAACGGACCTTTTAATATACACCCCGCCAGGAGGATTCCTTAAGGACATTTTTGGGAGTAAACCGAAATGCCTGAGCTGTAGACAATTTAAAAAAAAAAATTATTGCAATTGAGAAAAAAAATGTTGAGACAATGTAAGACTATTTTTAGACTCATTACCCGCCTCGGTGGCGTAGTCAGCTAACTCGCTAGTTTCGTTTTAAGCTAGACTGCCGAGGACGGGGAGATCAAGGCTCGAATCTCGGTCGGGTGAACTGGGGATGGTTTTTCCTAAATGGTTTCCCACTCTTCTCCTACGCAAATGCGGGTTCACTTCCTATAAATTAAACTTTCACAACTCCTAACCCATTAGTGTAATTAGTACTTAAACGTAAAACCCAAACGGGTAGTAAGACGCGGCGCATTTGTCCTCGATACTAAATATGTGGGTTCTTATTTCTGTATTAATGTCTGTCTGTCTTTCTCCTCTATGTCGTTTATAACATGCATTTCCATAATTGGGAGCTCAGATGAAATGGTTTAGTGGATTTAGTTCAAATTTGATATTTAGATAAAATATGACGATACCTAGAGGCCATATCTTGATTTTAATTCCGACTCAAAAAATTAAGGAAAGTTTCACTGACAGCAGCTTTTTAATACTCTGAGATTGTCCGAAAATGGCTCTTAACAATGTTGTCCAATGTGAGTGTGAGAGTGTTTTACACGAATAAAATTTTAATTGTGTTAACAAATATTTAAGGATTGTTCAATAATACCAGGTTTTTTTTCATTCACTTATTTTTAAAAGGGCTTTAACATTTGAAGGATACAATGAATAATGGTGTTAGGACCCTTTTTTAAAAAACTCCAATTGGTTTAGTGCTTCAAGACGTTGGGTACCTTTATAATGCACTTTATATGAGGGTTAAAAGAGGTAACATTTATAATTAAATTAAATTTTAAAATTATTTATAGGGGTTCATAAAAGTGATTATTCCCCCTTACACCCTGAAGATTTCAATTGTCTAACTCAAAATTAATATATGAAAAGTGTTTAATGTATTTAATAAAATGTAATGTTTATGTTTATGTTTATGTTGAGGGATTACTATTGAAATATATAGTTAACATATAACCAATTTTAAGTTGTTAGCTATAATAGACTATGAAATGATATCGCGCGTTTGAGATATCTCTCTTGTGATAATGTACCGTTTCTCATGGGACGGCCGAATGTAATAATCGTACATCCTTTCCGTGGAGGCTCTTTCTATGAGGGTGTGGAACCAATGAAAACACTTAAACCTAATTTCAGCCTAACTAACCAAACCTGGTGAGCATTGGGAAAATTTCACTTTCCGTGAAAGTACCCAAGGTACCAACCGGGAATTGAGGCAAAGACCCCTAGGCCCATAGCCAGGTGCACTGCCCACTACATCACCGGGCCGCTATAGACTCCTATGATAAAGTACACACAGTTGTGTCGAATCTATTTTTATTTACATTTATTAGTTCTAATAGTAAGTAGCAAGGCCTCATCATTATTATTATTACTATTACTACACATAAATATACGTTTAAAAAGTTTAAAGATTCTTACAGCCTTCAAGTAAAAACCATAAATTTCCATTCTAAACAACTCTTTAAAAGTAAAAAATAATAATAATAATAAGCATTCCCACAAATTACAAATATTCCCCCTTCTCCCCCTTTTCACATGGAAAAAGGTTTTTTTTAAATTCCCTTCCATTCAGATTGTTTGCAATTGGTGGGTTCCGACCTACCCCCGCCCCCCTTCACCCTTCCTACTTCAGTCCGAGCAGTTTTTCTTCCCCCCTCCCTCCCTTCCAAGTAACGAAGCATCTATTCAAACTTGTGGAAAGTGTGGACCCAATGCTTTTCACAGTTCCCCCTTCCCCCTCATCCACTGAAGTGTGTTCAAACATTCAGAGTCAGAGTGGTCTATCCCCCTGACAGAAAAAGGGGGTGGTATGCTCCTAGAGGCCTAGTGAGGCTGCTTGCCAGGCCGAAAGAACTGGACCGGGTTGTATTTATTGACACACTTATAGGAGGGTCAATCCACGACTTAGGAGAGGAAAATATTGAGTGGGATAATCACAATCCACGACTTAGGAGAGGAAAGTATTGAGTGGTCCAATCCACGACTTAGGAGAGGAAAGTATTGAGTGGTCCAATCCACGACTTAGGAGAGGAAAGTATTGAGTGGTCCAATCCACGACTTAAGAGAGGAAAGTATTGAGTGGTCCAATCCACGACTTAGGAGAGGAAAGTATTGAGTGGTCCAATCCACGACTTAGGAGAGGAAAGTATTGAGTGGTCCAATCCACGACTTAGGAGAGGAAAGCATGGAGTGGGACAATTCACGACTTAGGAGAGGAAAGCATGGAGTGGCTAATCTACGACTTAGGAGAGGAAAGCATGGAGTGGCTAATCTACGACTTAGAAGAGGAAAATGCGGAGTGGGACAATTCACGACTTAGGAGAGGAAAGCATGGAGTGGCTAATCTACAACTTAGAAGAGGAAAATGTGGAGTGGGATAATCCATGACTTAGAATAGAAGCTACCTTGATTATCATTTTGAAAAAAAAAATATTCAAAGCTCATGATCGCTCCTCCTGGACTTGGATGGGCTCGTCGAGGACTCACGTCTACTTAATCTTCCATCCATCAAGGATATGACTTGTGTCACTGTTGCATGACTTGATGTTAATGGTGGTGAGTTTGCACGGGGCCCAATCCCCGGGGCCTTGGTGGTGTTGAGAGGGTGTGGGGGTGGTAAGCGCCGGTGAAGTGTTAGCAGCAGCACTTGAACCTCCTCCTTATTTCCCGTCCTTCCCTTCCAAAACCAAAAGCTCACACACTTTCCTTCATTCTTCCTATTTCTTTTGTCAAACCGTCTCAAGGAGAAGTTGGTCAAACATTTTCGTGAACAGATCTCAGACCTTTACTTTTATATTCTGGTCGGGTTCTTTTCATCCCGACCTTGCCATCGGTTTACTAACACGAGGTACAGCGAGGAGGACAGGAATACTTAGCATGTGGGTACTTCTTAAATGTGTTGTATCTTATTTCTCTCACTCCTTGTCTTCTTTCCTACTTCTCTCCCTTTTAATCTCCACTATCTTCTTTCCTAATTTTCTCTCCCTTTTAATCTCCACTATCTTCTTTCCTACTTCTCTCTCCCTTTTAATCTCCACGATCTTGTTTCCTACTTCTCTCTCTCTTTTAATCTCCACTATCTTCTTTCCTACTTCTCTCTCCCTTTTAATCTCCACGATCTTGTTTCCTACTTCTCTCTCCCTTTTAATCTCCAATATATTGTTTCCTACTTCTCTCTCTCTTTTAATCTCCTATCTTCTTTCCTACTTCTCTCTCCCTTTTAATCTCCACTATCTTGTTTCCTTCTTCTCTCTCTCTTTTAATATCCACTATATTGTTTCCTACTTCTCTCTCCCTGTTAATCTCCACTATTTTGTTTCTTACTTCTCTCTCCCTTTTTATTTACACTATCTTGTTTCCTTCTTCTCTCTCTCTTTTAATATCCACTATATTGTTTCCTACTTCTCTCTCCCTGTTAATCTCCACTATTTTGTTTCTTACTTCTCTCTCCCTTTTTATTTACACTATCTTTTTTCCTTCTTCTCTCTCCCTTTTAATCTCCAATATATTGTTTCCTACTTCTCTCTCCCTTTTAATCTCCACTATATTGTTTCTTACTTCTCTCTCCCTTTTTATTTACACTATCTTGTTCCCTTCTTCTCCCTCTCTTTTAATATCCACTATATTGTTTCCTACTTCTCTCCTTTTTAATCTCCACTATTTTGTTTCTTACTTCTCTCTTCCTTTTTATTTACACTATCTTGTTTCCTTCTTCACTCTCCCTTTTAATTTCCACTATCTTGTTTCCTACTTCTCTCTCCCTTTTAATCTCCACTATTTTGTTTCTTACTTCTCTCTCCCTTTTTATTTACACTATCTTGTTTCCTTCTTCTCTCTCTCTTTTAATATCCACTATATTGTTTCCTACTTGTCTCCCTTTTAATCTCCAATATTTTGTTTCTTACTTCTCTCTCCCTTTTTATTTACACTATCTTGTTTCCTTCTTCTCTCTCTCTCTTTTAATATCCACTATATTGTTTCCTACTTCTCTCTCCCTGTTAATCTCCACTATTTTGTTTCTTACTTCTCTCTCCCTTTTTATTTACACTATCTTGTTTCCTTCTTCTCTCTCCCTTTTAATCTCCACTATATTGTTTCTTACTTCTCTCTCCCTTTTTATTTACACTATCTTGTTTCCTTCTTCTCACTCTCTTTTAATATCCACTATATTGTTTCCTACTTCTCTCCCTTTTAATCTCCACTATTTTGTTTTTCCTCCTGTTTTGTTTCCTATTTCTTCATTTATCTAATTTTATTTCATACGTATCTCTTTCTTTTGAGTTATTTCTTACAGCTCTCTAATTTACCCCTCTCTCCAGTTTTATTTGATACTTATATCACCATCTATGATTTTTCTTAATTTGTTTTATACTTCTTTCTCTTCTGTTCCTTTCTCCTGTCTTGTTTATTTTTTCTATCTCGCCTGATTTGTTTCCTATTTTTCTCTCTACTGAATTGGTTTCTATTTCTCCCTATCTCGTTTTATTTCTCTATTTCTTTAACCCGTTTCTTTCTTCTATTTATTTTCTAAATCTATCTTACATGCACTTCTCTTCCCTCTTGTTCTTTTGTTTTTCTCTCCTGTTGTTTCCTACTTATCTCACCCCTGGTTTCTCTCCTGTTTTTTTTTCATCTCTCCTTTTCCTCTCCCCCATTTTGTTTCCCACATCTTTTTACCGTGTTTGTCTCTTCTCTGTTGTTTTGTATTTCTCTCTCTTCTGTTCCTATCGCTTTTGTTTGCCAATTTTCTCCCCCCTTAATTCCTTTCTCCTGTCTTGTTTCTTACTTCTCCCTCGACTGTTTCTCTCTCTTGTTTGGTTTCCTACTTCTATTTATTCCGTTCATCTCTCTTGTTTTGTTTGTGAAGGAAGTAAGACGCGGCGCAAATGATAATTTAGAAAAACTGTGTATTTGGGACACGTTTTGGGATGAATCCTGTTTCTTGGTATTGCTTGGTTCCCCTCGCTGGAAGAACGGGATGTTACACTACATATTAAAACGTTTGGGATGAACCCTTGTTTCTTGGTATTGCTTGGTTCCCCTCGCTGGAAGAACGCGATGTTACACTACATATTAAACAAGGTTTCACTTGGGTTGAAATATTCATGGAACGGTCGTCTAAAGCCTGTGGACCTAATCATTGGTCAGCGCTGTCTGTAGCCGTACATAAGAACTATAAATGTGGTTTGGAAGTAACCATTCAACCCTGGGAAAATGTCTGACTCCATTCAAAGAGAGAGAGAGAGAGAACTAACGTGAGTAAATAAATATAATAAGTGAATGAGTGTTGTAAGAGTGGCAGGGACAATGTGTGTGTGATGGAGCAAGAGTGAGAGGAATAGGGTGAAGGAGAGAGTGAGAGGAATAGGGTTGAAGGAGAGAGGGTGTAGTCTGTATCTGTCAAGCTTTTCTTGAAGGGAGGTAATTTATTTCAAAAAGAATAAAAAGTTACAGATAAATGAAGGTTTTGTGAAACTGTATCGAAGCAGCTAAGATTGCAGATATTTGTATTGTTATTGCATAGCTTCGGGGATTAAGGAATTATGGGCTTGCGCTGTTATTCCACTGTAGCAAAGAGTAATATTGGCGTGTCTTGTTATTGCACTTCAGCAAATAGTAGAGAAGGATGGACTCGCCTTGTTATCCCCCTGAAGAAAATAGTAAAGGATTATAGACTTGTCATTAATACGAAAGTAGATAATCATGTACTTGTGTTGTTATTCCACTGGAGCAGATAGTAAATAATGACGTACTTGTGTTGTTACACTGAAGCAGATAGTCAAGAAGGATAGACTTGTTTTTTTTATTACATTTTAATGAAGAGCTAAGAATGGACTTGTGTTGTTAAGTAATTATGGACTTGTGTTGTCAATGTAATTTAGTAAATAGTAAAAACGGAAGGACTTGTAGCGTTATTTCACGGCAGTAAAGATTAAAAATAATCATCGACCTGTGTTGTTATTGTACAACAAACATTAAGGAATGATGGACTTGTGTTATTGTTATTCTGGACTACTCTCAACAAATCCACAAGTCGAGAATGTTCGAGCTATTACAGTTATGAGGTCAGTATCTTTACGACTTTTTTTTCCGAGAGATTTATTTTTATAGCGTTTCGAAACCTTCCAGCGGCGGCTTCGGAATGTCTTTGTACTCGTAAATCAAATGCGAGAGCTGGAGAGGGGGGGGAGGGGTTAAGAGGGGCGATGGATACATGTCTAATGGGCTGGTGACCCCTGTCTCGCGTCAAGTGACAGCCTCTGAACCTTCCATAAATTACTGTGTCACGTGGTCAACATACAAACCATCCCTCGAATCATTTTCACTTTAATTCAACCCCTTGGAGAGAATTATTGTGATCGTCAAGAAAAATATAAATCAAGATTTTGATCAATGTCAACGTTTCGTGACCCCCCTGAAACTAAAAAGTTATTTTCATGATGCCGTCTGTCTGTCTGTCTACATAGAGCCGAAACTATTTTACTGATCGGGTGAAAACTTCGTATCTAGGGTTTCCATAAGGTCTGTCTGAGGGGTGTTTGGAATTAGATATCCAACCCTGAAATTAGGGGTGGTTTACTTAAGGATAAAAATAAAAAATAACATATTTTCTCCAAATTCACTGTAACGAGTGTGATAAAAATGGCAACTATTTGCTATACCAAATACCATATTATATTAAAGTTGTTATTTTTCAAAATTAAAATAATTGATTATGGAATGTTTTTTTTATAAAACCAACAGCTTACGAGCTATAAGCAAACATATATAGTTTTATAGTTTAATTGACCTCTTTGACGGTTATTGAAAGTGATTTCTATCCTCTTTGGTGGACAGAGATATTATTTTCTCAACGTTTTGTGTAACAGTCTTAGTTATTTCATGTATGCTATTTGGTGGAGTGTTTCTGAAACAATGTATATTATTTAGTTTCACAAATATTACGAGTTTTTTAGTAAATGTCTCTATATTAAGATAAAAGAGAGCGTCTGTGTGGCTCACCACACTCTTTTTTCCACTCCCAATGTGTCCATGACATTACCAATGTATCTAATGTACTGCTATGAAATATACCCTAATCTTATTGACTGCTCGTGCGGTAAGACTGGTGGATTGGGTTGAGTGAACCCTCGATAGTAAATAGGCCGTAAACGAGAGCTTTAGCAAGTTTTTAAAACTATATACATAGATACTGAATCACACCGTTCTGTTACAAGGTATGCAAGAAACTGTGCATATAGCTAAAAAAAACTCCGTACTTAATCCGTCCTCACTATCTTTCTCCACACTTCCCTATTCCTTCGCTTCAACATCCATACACCTAGTCATATATGTTGTTTTCTTCTTAAACCTTTTAATGTTTCTCTCTTTCACACAATCGTCTACAACATTTTACCATGTCCTACATGGCATACTCCTTTTGATCCACACATTCTACCTTCATATATTTGCTTTGTAACACTATCCACACTCATCCTCTCTAATTTGTCCAAACCAACGTAAGACACTTCTTTCACATTGACCTGTTATATTCCCTTTCAAACCTAATTCCTTCAGCACCCATTCAATACTAGCTCTGTCCATACAAGTTTTTACACACATATTTCTTATATATCTTATTCCAACCGTATTCACCTTGCTCTTGTGTTTATCTTGACAAACCCACGCTTCATATTCCTGAAACAATGTTGACGTCAAAACACTTGTAAATAATTTTAAAATCAACCCTAAATATTCGATTACTAGTTCAATGATTTAATTGCTTAGTATAATAGACACAGCTTAATGATTTGATACGTACAGACTAGAGATTCAAGCTAGCTTTTATTTCTAGCCACTATTAAGGAATTACGTGTGGACACCCCTGAAAAGTATATTGGTGATCCAACGGTAGCGTAGTTGTTCTTTGAACAGTTTACCTAGCTCTCTCTTCTCTCTCTCTTTATTTGAAAATACTAACTACATAGAGTTAGCGCCATGTTCTTATCTTGAATATTCTCTTTGGATTTCAAGTTGAAATATCGCTGACAATTATTTATGATCGGACTTTAAGTCGATATTATTCCTCGGTGATCAAGCTCGAAAGGAAACAAAAGCATTATTATATTCAATAATACAGTTTATTAATAGAAAATGACCATTGTTACTGAGGTTTCGTTCGTCAGTCTCGACATAAATATCAGCATTCAAATGAATACGTCCAAGGCGCATGTCTGACACAAATCCATCAGACCTAGATTCGATCTAAGACTCCAATACAATACTATTCTAGGTTCTAGGAACTAAGGAAGAACACAAGTATAAGATATTAACAACACATTCACCCGCATCGGTGGTAACATGGTCTAACACGTCACTCTCATGTTGGATTGGATTGCTGGTGAAGAGGAGAGCGAGGTTCAAATCCTGGTTGAGATTATTTTGGATATTTTTTATTTCTGAATGGTTTCAGAACTTCCTCCAAGATCCTACCTCTTCATCCTCAGTCCATTAGCGTAATTAATGTACACGTATTACCCGAACGAATACTAACACTCGGTGTGGAAAAAAACTCGTAAGCGTTTCTAATCCACAGACTCTTCTCCGCCTCCCCACCTCCCCTCCCGCCATACTTCCCTCACGCCCCTTTTTTGTTTTTAACATACAAACTCCAAGGGATGTTGGCGTGTGAATATATTACTAAATAACGGTCCTGGTCCTGATGAGATTCGACCAATGACCCGTTCTGTTGGAAGCGCCTGCATGGCGCAACCACAGAGACATCAAGCAGTAAAGTTAGTAAAGTGCCTGCCGTTGTTGCTCCTATCTCCAGCGAGATAGACTGGCCCGCACTACAATGTTCGCGTCCATTTGTCTAATGAAATCTGTGAAGTTTGTCAGGGCGGCTGCTGACGCTAATAGACATTGAAATAATTGACCCCTCCCCCCACCCTCTCACTGTCACATTTTCATTTCACACAGCGACAACACTATACGACAGTTACAACATTAATCAAAACAAACACTATACGACAGTTACAACATCAATGAGAATCATTTAGCAACCGTTACAACATTAATAAAAACAACACTATGCGACAGTTACAACATTAATCAAAACAACACTATACGACAGTTACAACGGTACAAACACCAGTGAACAAAAGTTTCAACATTGTAACGCAGGCTTCATGACAGTGTTATAAATAGCTTCTAGAACTCACTATTGTAAGTAGCTTCTAGAACTCACTATTGTAAGTAGCTTCTAGAACTCACTATTGTAAGTAGCTTCTAGAACTCACTATTGTAAGTAGCTTCTAGAACTCACTATTGTAAGTAGCTTTTAGAACTCACTGTTGTAAGTAGCTTTTAGAACTCACTATTGTAAGTAGCTTTTAGAACTCACTATTGTAAGTAGCTTTTAGAACTCACTGTTGTAAGTAGCTTCTAGAACTCACTATTGTAAGTAGCTTCTAGAACTCACTGTTGTAAGTAGCTCTTAGAACTCACTATTGTAAGTAGCTTTTAGAACTCACTATTACATGAAATAGATCAAGCTAACGGGACGAGCATTGTGAACTAATAAACTGAAGAATGTGCAGCAGCATTCGAATTGAGAAACCAAGCTAAACAAGAGTGTTGCCGTCCTTGTGATCACTTTGCCAGAAGTCCATCTGTAGAGTTTGTCACCTAACTTTCGTCTTTCATCCCGTGTTAATCTTATTGTATTCAAAGTATACGTATACTAAAATAATCAAATAACAAACTAGAACATAAATACAAACATAAAATCACTATATAAAACCCAAATAACATAAATACAGTTATTAATCACCAAATAAGAATACATAAGAGCTATAACCAAAGAATATAGTACAGCATGAATCGCCGACTAAGATAATATATATGAATTATAACCAAAGAACATAGATAAATCATGAATCACCGACTAAGATTACACATGAATTATAACCAAAGAACATAGATACAGCATGAATCACCGACTAAGATTACACATGAATTATAACCAAAGAACATAGATACATCATGAATCACCGACTAAGATTACATATGAATTATAACCAAAGAACATAGATACATCATGAATCACCGACTAAGATTACACATGAATTATAACCAAAGAACATAGATACATCATGAATCACCGACTAAGATTACACATGAATTATAACCAAAGAACATAGATACAGCATGAATCACCGACTAAGATTACACATGAATTATAACCAAAGAACATAGATACAGCATGAATCACCGAATGAGAGTCAATTATTTTCTCCATATGAATATTAAAAGAACCAGAGTTCTATTCTCACTCACAAGGGGGACTTGTAAGACCCGTACCACTGAGCTAACCCTAAAGGAAAGAGTCTGATGAGTCCTGGTTCTTGTGAGAAAGGGGTGGGGGGGAGGGAAGGATGGATGGGTGTAGCAGTAAATTGGTCCTCCCCAAGCAAGGGTAACAAGGACAATCGGCGAACAGCCAAATTGCCTCCCTACCCTCTAGTTGCGAACACTCGCTAGTCTAGTGGTGGATGGAGAAATATTGCCAGGATCCAAACAACCCTCCATATATCCGCTGGCTGCACATACTTAGAGGATGTGTTATGTCCCGGATCGTACCTTACATGTTTAAATGACGTCACAACCCGTGCAATACACACCATGTTTGTCCAAACAATTCAAACACTGGAGTATGTTGTTTTTAAGTTTGTAAGTCAAATAAACAGATTAAATTTAATCTCTAATTGAACTAAACATGCATCTAGATGTCTAGAGAGGTACTATTATATTTAAGTCCAATAGACAGGTACAATATCGTCTGTAACTGAACTAATCACTTTTCTAGCATTCTACGGAAAGGAAGATGAGATAAGTAAATGTCAACAATAATTCTTGAATTCTCATTTCATTAGAATAGCCTACTTAGTCCAATCTCTTTTGACTAAATAAATTGAGCTCTTATTTTTTTTTAATAATAAAAAGAAAATAAAACCTTTTTATAAAGGAACGTTCCCCCTCCCCCCCACTTTTATTTCCCCCCCTCCCTTGTCACCAACATCTTTACTCAATTAAGTTCATTTCCATTTCCTGAAATAACTTCATCGGATTTAAAAATATAAAACTTTTTTTTTTCTTTCATTCTTTGTAATTTTGTTGATAGGGTATTAGAACTTAAAAAATGTTGAAATATTATTGGTTCGTCATAAGACAGTGCTGACTCAGTAGTTCAGCTCTTCACAAGACTGTGTTGACTCAGTAGTTCAGCTCTTCACAAGACTGTGTTGACTCAGTAGTTCAGCTCTTCACAAGACTGTGTTGACTCAGTAGTTCAGCTCTTCACAAGACTGTGTTGACTCAGTAGTTCAGCTCTTCACAAGACTGTGTTGACTCAGTAGTTCAGCTCTTCACAAGACTGTGTTGACTCAGTAGTTCAGCTCTTCACAAGACAGTGCTGACTCAGTAGTTCAGCTCTTCACAAGACTGTGCTGACTCAGTAGTTCAGCTCTTCACAAGACTGTGTTGACTCAGTAGTTCAGCTCTTCACAAGACAGTGTTGACTCAGTAGTTCAGCTCTTCACAAGACAGTGCTGACTCAGTAGTTCAGCTCTTCACAAGACTGTGTTGACTCAGTAGTTCAGCTCTTCACAAGACTGTGTTGACTCAGTAGTTCAGCTCTTCACAAGACTGTGCTGACTCAGTAGTTCAGCTCTTCACAAGACAGTGTTGACTCAGTAGTTCAGCTCTTCACAAGACTGTGTTGACTCAGTAGTTCAGCTCTTCACAAGACTGTGCTGACTCAGTAGTTCAGCTCTTCACAAGACTGTGTTGACTCAGTAGTTCAGCTCTTCACAAGACTGTGTTGACTCAGTAGTTCAGCTCTTCACAAGACTGTGTTGACTCAGTAGTTCAGCTCTTCACAAGACTGTGTTGACTCAGTAGTTCAGCTATTCACAAGACTGTGCTGACTCAGTAGTTCAGCTCTTCATAATACAGTTCTGACTCAGTAGCTCAGCTCCTACAAAACTAAACGTGGTTGGGTGGGAGTCTGTGATATTCAATTACAATGTAAAAAGAAAGATATTTTGTTGTGAAAAGTACCATAGTGTTTCATGAAATATGCTTGTACAATTGTACATTACCATAGTATCCTGGATAGATGTGTTAGAGCATTGGATCACTAAACCAGGGGTCACAGGTTCTATTATCTTGTCCACGTATATTTTTTTTCAAAATGTACTAATATTGTTTCATAGCTACACCCTGATTACCATCAAGAAGCCCGTTCTGTAAGGCCTTATTTCATACCAGAATATTACTGTTTGCTAGTGTTTTGGTAGGATAAAAGGCCTTTCAGAATTAAATACTTACTACCATTCTAGAAGGCGTTTTATCCTACCAAAATACCACCAAACAGTAATGTATTACGACCTAGTCCTCATGGCCACTTATGTGATTTAAAATTAATTTTAAGCTAATAAATACATGGCCATTTCTTTAGATGATCATGGTTTAAATTAGAATAAATTTAGATTTTCTCTAGGTATGTGGCCCCCTTACCACAGTAAGGTCATTCAGTGGATTGTAGCCCTTTACACCAGTGAGGAAAACCAGGACGATGTATACAATTGTATTCTGTGAAGCACGTCAATTAATTTATTTTGTGTGGGAGAACATATTTTATCTCTTCAATTACTATATTTGCTTTCATAAAACGAATATAATATTTATGTCGATGAATTAAAAATAATTAAGGGAACTTTTAAAACAAATTACGGCAATTTTAAAAATAAAAAATATTTAAAGATTAGACTTTAACAAATAATTTTTGAAAGAAAAGAAAATTTTCTTTTTTACAAATTTTAAGGACGATTATTTTATAAGTTGTTCCTGCCCCTTCCTCCTCATTTTGACTGTGCTTAAGAGCCTTGACGTCGCTAACTTTTCCCCTCAGCCCCCCCCCCACCCACCCCCTAACACCCTACCAAGAATTATTTCAACAAAACCTGCACAAAAAAGTGTCGGAGCAAGAAATGTTTAGTTCCCATAGTTTTCGAGCGTTTAGACTTGAAATTTTCACTGGACTATAAATTAAATATAAATAAAATACAAATTTTGACAGATTTGTTTTTAATTTTTTTTTAATAATAAAAATATATCATACACAACTGAATGAGCTTAGCGAGGTCTTGTTTTTAACTCACTCCACTGGCAATCTCATCTGTATGTCTGTTTGTGAGTTTGTTTCACGATTACTAACAAATGCGTTAAACGATTTTAATAGTATTCTTAATTTAATGTCTTGATCCCCAAAGAAAAAGTTAAGACTGTAGTAACGATAATAACATGGAGGGAGGTCTATTGTTCACAGAACTACTAGTAAGACTGTAGTAACGATAATAACATGGAGGGAGGTCTACTGTTTACAGAACTAGTAGTAAGACTGTAGTAACGATAATAACATAGAGGGAGGTCTACTATTCACAGAACTACTAGTAAGACTGAAGTAACGATAATAACATGGAGGGAGGTCTACTGTTCAAAGCAGAAGTTTATTTTTTTATACAAACACATTTTCAGACACATTCTGACTAAGTTTGTGTCGATTTAGAAAAAATATCTGTGTGTCAAGAATTTTATTTATTTTTTGTTTTGCTTGCGTTCAAACATATTCGCATGTTTGTTATCCTACCGTCAACAAATTTGACAGTTCAGCTAGAAGCTATATTTCCAAATGAAAAATAAATCCCCGACAGTTCTATAAATATACAACATATTAATAATGAATTGTTTCATTGATATATTTTTGTTTTTGGGCCGCATTTAACTTACCGATAAATAAATAACAAATCAAAACACACAACTGAATAAATCAAAATAATTTTATTAACTATTCAAATTGTTATGTACTGGAACCAATAAAATTAAATAAACCTTATTTCAATGCTTTATAAAGGTCAACACAATTTCACGTGCCCTTTGTTTAACCTTTAGCTATCAAACTTACCTCTCATTATTCCACTATGGTGTAGCTTATAGAATGGCGTAATAATGCAATTTGTAGAGTAAGTCTGCTACCTTGCTTAGTTCTACTATATGTAGCTTATAAGATAGGGTCATAGTGTAATCAGTCAAGGTAAGCCTGCTACCTTGCTTAGTTCTACTATGTGTAGCTTATAAGATAGGGTCATAGTGTAATCAGTCAAGGTAAGCCTGCTACCTTGCTTAGTTCTACTATGTGTAGCTTATAAGATAGGGTCATAGTGTAATCAGTCAAGGTAAGACTTCTCCCTTTCAGGTGTACAGTACATAAGCAGAGCTGGTCAAAGAAAACCGAAGCTGAGTGCCAATAAAGATGAAATCAACACTATCGAGTAATAAAAGTTTACAACAATATTTTTATTAATATATTTTTACCCACTTTGGTTACATGGTATAACGCGTCACTCTCAAGTTCAACTGGGAGTCCAGGATTCGAATCCCAGTTGGGTGTACTGAGATTTTATTACAATAGTGTTTCTCAATATACCTCCAAGCACACGCAGGTACATTTTCTCTAATATTCTATATTCCTTAACTGGTCCAATATCGGAATGACATGAATGGAATCATAAAATCATTCTACGTAGTATTTGTTTAGTTAGTTTCTTGTCGGAGGAATTTCAACATAATATGATTTATAATCAATTATAATTTGTGAATGCTTTGCAAAGAGTCGTTCAGTTTTAAATCTATCTGCTTTCAATGATAGTGTGTTATACAGACCGTGATCTTGAAGCGGCAGAGATAGTTAATAACATGATAGTGTGTATTTACAAACCGTGATCTTGAAGCGGCAGAGATAGTTAATAACATTATAGTGTGTATTTACAGACCGTGTTCTTGAAGTGGCTGGAATAGTTAATAACATAATAGTGTGTATTTACAGACCGTGTTCTTGAAGCGGCTGGGATAGTTAATAACATGATAGTATGTATTTACAGACCGTGTTCTTGAAGCGGCTGGAATAGTTAATAACATGATAGTGTGTATTTACAGACCGTGTTCTTGAAGCGGCAGAGATAGTTAATAACATGATAGTGTGTATTTACAGACCGTGATCTTGAAGTGGCAGAGATAGTTAATAACATGATAGTGTGTATTTACAGACCGTGTTCTTGAAGCGGCAGAGATAGTTAATAACATGATAGTGTGTATTTACAGACCGTGTTCTTGAAGCGGCTGGGATAGTTAATAGCATGATAGTGTGTATTTACAGACGGTGTTCTTGAAGCGGCTGGGATAGTTAATAACATGATAGTATGTGTTTACAGGCCGTGTTCTTGAAGCGGTTGGGATAGTTAATAACATGATAGTATGTGTTTACAGACCGTGTTCTTGAAGCGGCTGGATAGTTAATAACATGATAGCGTGTATTAACAGACCGTGTTCTTGAAGCGGCTGGAATAGTTAATAGCCTAGGTTTATTCTATCAATACTTGGTTACACAACACCTTCCATAGCATTACGAGAAATGGCAGTAAAGACCACGGGACTGAAAAATCAATGTCCTCACCCCTTCTAACCCGATATTAACTTGGGCTTAATACGCGCCATGCATCACAGGGAGGGTGGGATTTTATTGAGTCCGTGTTGGTACTACTGTTTCATAACTAGGGTTGGGCAGGCCGACAGTTTATCATAATAGGGTTTCAGAAATCAGTAAAAAAAAAAAAAAAAGTCATACGTCCCTGGAAAGGGTTGAGACTGGAGATGTAATATTTTAAGGGTGAGGGATGATCCAACTTACACACACGCTGGATATCTCCACATACACAAAACTACACTTTCTATAAACAAATTGAGTTCAAAATTGTCTCTATCTAAACATCAGATATGACTCAGTGACTCACTCGAATAGAGCGATAATCAACTCATTACACGTGTTTTATATTATTATTTAACTAAAGTTTGGTCAAGATCGGTCAGTTAGTTTCAAAGATCGTTTCACCATCTCTCTTCTAACACAATCTACGAAAACCCGCTCCTTAACCCTGGAAACGAGATACGCCCTGATCCTGGACGGAACCGTATCGTTACAGTAACCGTTACCATAACGACAAGCCCGGAATCAGGGATTTTAGAACGCGATGTATTCCACTTGCCCTGCCCTGCGGTTAAATGCTTTATGTACAACTGAGGGGGAGGAGGGGTGTAAATTGTGTGACTATTTTATTTTACTGTCATCGCTTGCGTGTTTTTTTTTTGTGCTTTCAAGTGCGTGAGTGGTTGGAAAAAAAATATTTCGACAAGTTCTTTTATATATATATATATATATATATATATATATATATATATTTATATATATATATATATTGTGTGTGTGTGTATTGGTTTGGGAAGATTGGAGAGTGAAATTGCTAGTTTTTAATTTTAGAAAAAAAAAAATAATTACATTTCCATAAAGGTGGCACGTATTCCATTGCTCCGACATGTGACAGTATTTTATGGGCTTAAGCGCCGGGGGAGAGGTAGCCGCCAGTCGCATGGAAATCGGTTCGTCAAATGTTGGGTGAATTAGTAATCTTCCGCCATTTATTGGGAGAGCGTGGAATATCAAAGCGCAGTCGTGGAGGGAGCTGCTCAACGAAAAAAACTCACCCAGAAATTGTACAAGACATTATTTTAAAACATTTTGTCCATCTTGTGGTAAAGTGCTCGCCTTCCCGAAGTTTGTGGGTTCAAACCCAGAAAGGGTTGATGAATTTCTCTTAACCGTTAAAAATTCTGTAGCACAACTTCCTTCGGAAGGTAAATAAAGTCATCGGTCCTCATGTCGTTTGTGGCTTTTAAAATAACCTTAGAATGTTTGTGAAAATACCTTTCCCAGTAAAATTCGTAAACCCTTTCGCACTCGCTTATAGAAATTCCCGTGAGATGATATTATAAGTCGGTTTAGAAAGTGCACGTTAAATACCTCAATTACATAATTTAAAAAAAAAGAACTTTATATTTTAATTGACATATTCATAGCTTTAATTCAGTTTTTCTTTATTTTTGAGAGCTTACGACGTTGCTTATCGGTGATGCCATGGCAAGCTAAGATAGGATTTCCTATGTTAGTATATTTACGTTTTATTTGGCGAGTTTTAAAATATAAAACATTGAAACAAAAACAATAAATTATTAAATGATTTAAAAAAAGTTTTATATTTTAGTCACAACACAATTTTTTTTTTATCCTGAACTAGCTTTATGTGTAAACTTTTAGTTTTTGTTTTTGTTAAATCGTTCATAAATTTGTCTATTTGGTTTTTCCACAAAAATGTCCTGTAGGAATATTCCTGCCAGGATTTAGATTTAAAAAGTCCGTGTAATATTATTATCAGCACCGCATCTTACTACCCGTTCCGGTTATACGCACTTACGCTAATGTGTAATGGTAGGGTTATTGTGAGATGAAATGGAGGACCTACAGTTTAACGTGGGATCCGAACCACGGTGTAGGCCTGGCATTCCCCACATTCACAAGTTGTGATTAATACACGTCTTGTCAGAGGTGAATGAAGGGTTTGGCAATCAGATAAATCTGTGCCGGGACCGAGGACTGAACCCCGGACCCCCAACACAAAAGTCCGACACCTTACACCTAGACCACTAGGTCACCAAAAAGCCTGTATAAGCAAATGTATGTACATCTAGAATAGGAAACAAGGAAAGGTTTTTGTTGTGTGAGTGTTTATACTCGTCAGCAAAATAGGGGAGGCGTGGTTTAAAGATAAACAAGAGGGCCTTACTGGGGGGAACTACTCATTTTCTTCCCTCTGTTTCTTACATTGGCGTCTAAGTGTGGTAGTGCTTAGTGATCCAGTGATCCATTCCGGATGTAGCGCGGAAAAACTAAGTTTTAGGAGCAAACGTTTCCCGCGGTAAAATCTAGAGCTAGGAATTCACTCGGGTCTCCAGCTGGTTAGTGCTGTTTAAACCATCTGGTAGAAATCCCACGTGACATAGGAGTTCAGGAAGTGTAGTTGGCTTCCCTGCTGCCTTCCACGTTGAATTTATTTGAGTGAGCGCAAAAGGATCTACCAATTCTGCTAGGAAATATATTTTCACATACCTTCCAGGTTTTTTTTACCGGCCACAATTGACGTGGGCCCAACGGATTTACTTCCCGAGTTGTGTTATGGATTTTTATCATTCAATAAAAATTCGTCAACCTCAGTTGGCTTTGAACTCGCGAATCTCGGGTCCTGAGTCAAGACCAGCAAGGTCAACAATAACATAATATAATTCTTAACATGAGGTACTTAGTAGTTTTTGAACGTAAAAAGCTGAGTCAACTGTTAGATAGGTTCTAGAATGGTCTGTGTAACTCTAGAGACGTATATCAGAGAATTGTTTATTTCTAGGTATAGTTTCCTCCATCCTACCTTCATGAAGATTACCTGGATATCAAAGAACAGACGCCATACCTGTAACAAAGAAACATATCTTGTATTTTCTTGGAATGTAAACCGATCGTCGTGGAAGAACATGAATGAACTAGTTTAGTAACAAGACAGAAAACATACACAATA